>JAPZVO010000717.1:0-27579 GCA_029962745.1 Echinometra lucunter
CCCGTTTACTACGGCTTCTGTGTTGCAATCGAACTTATACTGACAAAACTAAGTTGAAAAACTATCGAAAGTACAAAAATACATCATACCTTCATCTGCCAGATATGGCCATTGTCTTACCTCATGTACCCATGTATCCATGCTTTATTTTATTGATCTAGAATAAAGTAAATGGAACAATATTAGGGCATATCTCATATCTTACATTCATTTTGTACACAGAGCCAATCGCGGTCAACGCCCTTGCCCACCGCAGCAATGGCGTCGCCGATAGAGGGCCAAATACATAAACCGGAGGTGAAATTGGTCTATACTCTTTCAGCGATTCTGATCAAAGCCGTGCCTTTATACATCCACAAACGGCAGCGAATTCTATAGTAAGGGTGGGGTGGGATGGGGATAATAGATCTAGAGTGACCTCTAAAAGAAAGTAAGGAAAAACGTTTTCCAAAGGCGGTTGACTTTATGGATTAAATTTTGTTTAAAGTTGAAATGAAGATGGGTACAGTGAAAATAGCCATTATTCTGTTCATGATCATGCTCTTTTCATTCGCACCAGTGTCTAAAAAACCAGATAGCACGTTCAAGAAAAAAAAGATCGATTTAAATCGCTACAAAGTTGAAAGGAAGTGATTTTTTGTTGATGTTGAATTAAAGGGATTTGCTAGTGTTATTTCTAATCCTTTAAAAACACCAAACTGCCAAATACTCAGTGTACTGAGTGTAGCTTATTTAAATCGGGCAGAGAAGAAAATGGGACTAGAGATAAAAACGCAGAGAGGAAGAATAAGGAGAAAGGAGAAGACGGTGTCGAGAAGACAAAGGTCTTTGGTTGCGTTTCTTTGGTTGCGTTTTTGTGAAGAAAAAAAATGTAGCTTAACCGAAGAAAACTATAGGCCTATACTCTTGCAAAAATTGGCCAAATAAACTTGGAGATAAACATGATAAATATACGTCGCCTCTGAATAATGCTCGAACTCGTTTCCGTAACAGATAGCGTGGAGAAGCGATAGAGAGGGAGAAAAAAGAAGAAGGATCAGGAGAAAAGGAAGAAGAAGAAGAAGAAGAAGAAGAAGAAGAAGAAGAAGAAGAAGAAGAAGAAGAAGAAGAAGAAGAAGAATGTGTTTTGGTGTATTGGGCGTCTCACAAGTTTGGTGAAAACGTTTATTGTGGAGAAGAATTGTGGCGGTGGTACTTTAAAATAATTACGATTTCGGTTTTAAACTTTAGCCAAAAAATTTTAACAGTCATTGAAAAGAAAGGTATTTTTCTGGAAAGAGGTTAATGACTCATATTAATAAGAGTATATAGAGAAAATGGACGACCCTTGATTAACACATGTAATCCAATATACAAATTAAGAATTTAGCATGATACCAAATTGTAATGAAAGAGAAAGAGAAAAAGGAGGAAAAAGGGGACAAAAAGGAAAGAAAGAAGAGAGACAGGGATGTATTTAAATTCATGTTCATGATAATTGGTGCATCATTAATTAGACCAAAGCCAAAATAATAAGTCTTGGTTGTGATTTGATGGAGTGCGAGTTAACGGAATATACCAAAGAAAAGAAGAAGCTTGTTGGAACGACATCGGTGTCTGGCATGGTTGATAATAAAGGGATATCTCTCTTGAACATTTGCAAAACCCGGGGAAAGTGTAAAATAAATAAATGACAGTATTGAACAAGGGATCCAAGGGCAAGGGCGTGAGTGTGGGTCGAGATGGGGCCGGGCAGGGAGGAAGATGAAACGCTAATGTCGCATGCTTACTCACACCAACGAAACTGACTCCAAACCGACCAATGGCATGTCATTGAAAATAACGTAATAGTTTTGATCGGTCTGGAGTCGGTTTCGTTGGTGTGACTGCGACATAAGAAAGGAAGGAAAGAAGTTTTCAAAAGGCCTGAGCAATGTTTAGAGTTTTATGACTTTTAAAAGCTAAAAAGAGGACAAAGAAAGGATAACCAAAAGGACCTATACCCCTCCCCTCCCCTTCCGGGTTTTAGAAAGACAGAACAAAGGTATAGCTTTCAGTATTGTGATCAAAGCCCTCAACGGGCAGCGAATTCTATGGCAAGGGCGGGGGTGGCGATCGATAGGGCCAGGCCGGGAATGATGAAGAATAATAGATCTAGAGTGACGCTAAAAGAAAGTAAAGAAAATAAGTTTTCAAAAGGTAGTGGACCGTGGATTAATTTTTATTGAAATCAAAATTTAGAAGGGTATAGTGAAGATAACCATTATTCTGTCCATGATCATGCTCTTTTCACTTCGCATCAGTGGCTTTAAAAAAAAAAGACCCATAAAGCACATTCCAAAGTGAGATCGATTTAAAAACTCCACAAGATGGGTTGTCAGTGAACACGAGTAATTTCTTTAGTAGAGAACACAAAAAAGAAGGTAAAATCAACCATGTACAAAAGCTTGTAAGTTCACGAACCGGCTGCGAGTTCTATCGTTGTTTTTTTTTTTTTAGAGAGAGAGAGGTGAAAGAAAGAAAAGGAACTGGGACAACAAGAAGATGATTAGGAAGGAGAACACAAACTTGTATAGACATGTCACTTTTTTTTTAATGTTTAATGATCATTAGCCATTTTTAAAAGTGGAGAAAAGAAATGTAACGATAATTCTGTTGAATTAAGGGGACACTCTTACCAAACTGGGGTAAATAAACGTTCATAAGGAAGATTTCCGTCGAATAATACTCGAACTCGTTCTCGTCATTTCACTTGTTGACTTGAAGAAACGATAGAGTTTAAGAGAGAGAGAGCGCGCGCAAGAGAGAGGAGGTCGAAAAAAGGAGGAAAGAAGGAGAAGAAGAAGAAGCAGAAGAAGAAAAGAAGAAGATGAAGCGACATAGTTTGGGTGTATGGGGCGTTTGTTAAGTGTGGTGTAAAATTGTTATTGTTAATGACGCTGGCGGTTAAAAAAATGGAACCGTCATTTTTTATCTTCAATTCGCTTTCAAAATGATAACAGGTCGACTGAAATCACGGTGGCAAGAGAGACAAATCTCTGTCCAAAAAAAAAAAAAAAAAAAGAAATGATGGAGAATACTGTGTTGAGAAGGTTGTGTTTTGATGGAGAAAAATTGTAGCTTAACCGAAGGAAAATTATAGGAATACTCTTGCAGAAGTCGGGTAAATGTATAGAATTATCAGTTCAACTTGAACTTGAAGGTGCAAAATGAGGAAAGAAAAAAATGATAAGAGTCATATAATAATCATTGTATTGATGTGTGATGTCAAACCGTGAAGATAAAGAGAAAAAAGGAAGAACTGTCAGGTCATGATGACTGATCACGGCAAATCAAGAAGAAAAAAATAGGACTGAGGAAACAGGTATTTATTTTTAAAAATTCACGCAAGACAACTTTTATGTTTATCATGTCTTTCAGTATTGATTTTTTTCAAAGCATCGCGGTGCTTTATCCTGGTTTGTCCAAATTACACTCTTTGTTGAGAAAACAAAGCGCAGATTCTGGAAGAGAGAAGGCCCTACGCCATGACTGCCCTGAAAGGCCCGCAACGCACAATAGCAGAGTAATACGGCTGCGAGTCTCGGCGGGAAGCTTTTCGGAGCCGCAAAACAACTTGTCTTTTTCCCATGAAAAACATTATAATTCATGACCGAAAGAATTCAAAACTTATGTTTTTAGTGAGTAAAAATACTATAGAATCAGGAAAACCAGTTTTTATTCCATTTCATAAACGGTTGCTAAGGCCTTTTCCAGAATGAATTTGACATTACCCGTTGGAAAATGCCTCGTGAAGACAAAATGGAAGTCAAACTTTAAAAGCGTTTTTCTCGAAGAAATACTTTTCCTGAGCCTCCGCCTTCTCGGGGTTTAACGGCAATTATCTCAACAAAATGATACTCTACCCCTTAGCTTGAGCTATATATCAAATTAAAGCTTGAGAAATGGGGAATCATAATCATTCCAAATATGACATTTGAAAAAATGCGACTTCTGTCTGATTTTGACGTGACGGGTCACATGTTCCCTTATACTTCAAAGTGGGTAAAATCTTCTCAGCGCTTTTTAGAGCCATGTTTTTAATATAGTTCCCAACCTTGTAATGAATTTTTTTGCTATGTTCTATAAAGAAGGTATATTGACAAGAACTACAGAACAGTTGTAAGTCAAAAGTTCGACGTACGTCTAAAATATAAGCCAAAGCCCAGGTTAATATGAATTAATAAACAAATATACCATTTTAGTAACTAACGATGTATATAAACTTGATCATAGTCTAAACTGATGTAGACAGTATGCTCTTATACACATCTCTTACCATGCTTATTGCATATGGTATTTTTCGTCTGTTTACATGAAAAATGTGATAATTATACAAGGAGCTATAACCTACAATCGCTTACATAAATATACATGCCTATATAGACCAATTTCACCTCCGGTTTATGTATTTGGCCCTCTATCGGCGACGCCATTGCTGCGGTGGGCAAGCGCGCTGACCGCGATTGGCTCTGTGTACAAAATGAATGCAAGATATGAGATATGCCGCGATATTGTTCCATTTACTTTATTCTAGATCAATCAAATAAAGCATGGATACATGGGTAGATGAGGTAAGACAATGGTCATATCTGACGGATGAAGGTATGATCTATTTTTGTACTTTCGATGGTTTTTCAACTTAGTTTTGTCAGTAAAAGTTCGATTGCAGCATAGAAGCCGTAGTAAACGGAGCCCTAAATCTTACCCTGTTTACAAAGTCATGTTTTCACTCATTAAATTTTACGCCAAAGTACATAATGATAATGTTTCTTGACTTCAAAGTCCTTTCTGTTGATGTTTTTACCCACTGGCGACGAATTCCTTCACATTGCTTACGGAAGCCTGTGTAGGGAGTACGGCTTCTCACACAAACAGGCTTCATGAGTCAAAAGCGAGTGAATTTCGCACTCAGTTAGCTTCCAATTTTTAAACTTTCTCTAATTCTTGTGCCATTTGAGCACCGCACAGCTGCGACCTGAACTTCCCTGATGATTTCTCATTGCAAATATTAAAATAAATCTGCGTATACTGGTCAAAATAGACAAAAAATCGAACGAATGTACATAACGCGCTATTGACTTGTGTACTATAAAAGTTGGAGTGCCCACCGCAGTATGCCGAACTGTGTCGAACAGTCTGCTGCCCTCTTGCGTTGTGAAATTGGTCTATAGAATACTGTTGATGCTGTCTAGATATAAGTCATACCTGGACGATAGTTTTCTTTTGAATCTTGGCAGTCTTCTTAATCGACTTCTTCCTAGAGGCCTGCGTAATCGTCTCGTCGTAAATATCATCGAGGTCCAAATCTTCATCGTCAAAGTCACTGAGGCTGAGATCATCTGAATCGAAATCATCATCATCGTCATTCCAGCTTAAGCTGTCAACCCAGCTGTCGTGCTCATTGTCGACGGCGGCGGCGGCGACCACGGGAGCAGACTGCTTATTGAACATCGAGAGCGACGTCATGATCACGAATGACCAAGAGAACAATCACGGGTCAACGAAAGAACCGGAGCCAATAAAACGGACGATCAGGAATCAACACGGGAACAACTAATCAACCTGGTCTCCTACTTAAAATGACACATACGGTCATTGTATCATTCGCCTTAAAATGACAAACGTTTGTCATTTTAAGACGCCTGCGCGATGCCTGTATTTGCTGTCATCTTGTGGTGGGTAGGGGTAAATCAGCGTGGCATGATGTGATTGTGGTCGGGGCTAGCTGGGTCTGAGGCGCTCATTGCCTGCTCATCATGGGCGCTCCCCCCCCCCCTCCTCCCTGCCCCCCCCCCCCCCCCCCCCGTAGCTAGACGTTTTCTTAATGGCCTTTTTAAAGTCAAAGATGAATATAATTTTTAGTTATTCTTTATCAAGCGCTACACGACACAGCGAGCTGGGCAGGCGGGGGGTACATATGGGAAGGGGAGGGGGAGGGGGTACACCTGTCCAATATTTTGGCGGGAGAAACATAGGTTAATCAGGCTATAAATTATAAGTTATCGGTAATAATAAAACAGAACTATAGTATCGTAATCATGGTGATGGTATTGATAATATTGTTACTGATAATGATCATAATGATGGTAATGAAAATGATAATTGATAGGCAGATTGATTATGATAATCATATTTGCATATATATATATATATCCATTATAGTAATTGGGTTGATAACAATATGATGATGATGATAATGACAATCATCATGATCATCATAATGACAACGATTATAAATGTTAAAATGATGATGATGGTAATGATAATACTACTAATTATAACAATAACAATAATATTATGAATAATAATGATAACATCAATAATAATAGTAATAATGATAATAATAATAATGATAATAATGATAATAATGATAATAATAATAATAATAATAATAATAATAATAATGATAATAATGATAATAATAATAATCATTTGGTTACCAATGAATATTCTGTTCAGTGAGAGCTGTGTATGTACAAATTCGTCGTTTTTTCAGTTCGAGAAGGGATATAACACTTTGAAATCTCTTACACCCCCGCCCCCCCCCCCCCCCGGCAACAAATAATATGAGTAAGATATTGAGCATGAATCTTTGATGATCACACTATATTAAATCAACTAGATTATAAGATAAATGAACATAGGAAAGATTCTCTGTACTTTAAAGAACCTAGTTGCAATTAAGCGCTTTGTACAGTCGACTCTCAACACCAAGAACATGATGTGGCCCAAATGGCAATAACACTGCACTATATCATAATGAAACAAAAAGTTTAGGACATTCAGACTATTAGGTTATTTCCCGCGACGACCTCGAAGAGACAGCATACACGCGGGAAACCTTAACCGCACATGTACTATGTTTGTGAATAGCATAGCTACCACGACTTGTATATAGCCGTCGAAGTATTATACTGTAGCCCGTCGAAGTACTAAACTGTAGCTTATTTCATACTGATGCATGCCTACACGGCTAAAGAGGAGGATTAGACGGATAAATACTCATCAAGTCTAATTCGTTAATTGTATCTACAACTGAGATACTGCTTCATGTATTCTATGCGATGTACGGCGATGGGGAAAATGATCACACTGGTGATAGATTGACGGTTTTCCCAGTATAAATCGTGTATCAGTGTTGCCACAGAAGTCGTCCCTTTATCAAGAGGTGAGTAGACTTCATGTTATTGAAGATGTTTGATATTGATCTTAATTACTCGCATCCTTTATAGTTTCAGCATGGCTCCTTGGAAGAGTTTTGATATGTATATATATATATATGTATAATATATATTATATATATCATATATATAATATATATAATATATATAATATATATAATATATATAATATTATATATATATATATATATATATATATATATATATATATATATATAATGAAATGTACGAATATGAAATGAAATGAAAATTATATTGTGAGAGGAGGGGGCTGCCTTATCTTGCCTAGTGAAGATTCATTAATTGTACTTTACTGACAGGTTTAATTAGGCCTATACCGAAAAAAAACCCACTAAGGTTTTGTCCAAAAGAATTGTTAAGTTGTATATTTTTCGGGGGGGGGGATCACATCTTGATAGGTGTACCTACACTGTTGAGGTGGGTTATTGTTTTCTTTTTTATAAGTGTGTGATGTTTGACCAATTTATCGGAGTGTTTACACGTAATTGCCATCTGCATGTAAGTACAATGACTATAAAGTTATTTGGTATCTTTATTTCTAACTAATGAATTTTTGGTTATTGGAAATGATTTTACAGCGGCTGAATGATTTAGAGGGGATGGTTAACGTGGGGCCTGAGATGGCATGAGCAATCGGACATATCAGAAGAACGTCACAACACAAGACAGAGAGAGAGAGAGAGAGAGAGAGAGATTGAGATGAGGGAAACCCCAAGATGAAGTAAGTAATTGGTTACCTGTTCATTGTGCATTATATATAAAAGGACTAACAAACCAGACTGATATCTCCTCCTCCTTCGCCGCCTTCTTCTTGATCTGTTGTTATTCTTGATCTTCATCTTATTTTTCTCCTCTTCCAAGCTTATTGTTCAAAGTTCTAGAGTTAATTTTTATTGGAAAAATAACAAATAACAACGAATTTTGAAAAAATATACATACATAAGTATTCATAATTTTTTTCAATCACAGGATAAACCGTCACCGATTTTTGTTTTTAGCATGTATAGATGAAGTAATTGTAGTTTTTTTTTTTTGTGCCAAATTGTATTACTCAAGTGCTGATCTTTATTGTGTTTTATACAACGTTTTGTAGTAAAAAGAAATGAGTCATCAAGACATCTGTTAGATAGCTGCAAGCTAACCTTTTCTGATATTCTTAATCTCTCTGTTGGATTGACATTTTAATAGCAACTAATTCAACGGTTTTCTGAATGGAAGTTAAAGCACAGGACATTCAGAACAGCATTTTTATTTTGTTATAGATACAAGAAAGTGTTGTAATCTCCTTACTTGTTTTATATCCATGTTCTCTTTTTATCAAAGTTTTTTTTTAGTAATCATTTTACGTGTACCTGTAAGATGGAAATGCTCATTTCAGGTCTCCCCGATCGTGTCATGTGTATCAGAGAAGGAACACATCGTCAATAGATAGATGAGGTGCTTTTGGAACATACTGGGCAATCAGGTACATGGTCATGACGCACTAAATATTAGCCTATGTGTGTGGCATCTTCTGTCGAGCAGTTTAGGAATAACTAAGGTTGTTGCTCTATATATTTTCTACAACTACCATTCTTATGTGATATGATTAAACATTATTCTTGTTGCTGTGGCTGTCTTAGTTAATTTGGCATAGTATTGACTTCTTTATTACGTGTAGCCCCTGTTATTTTACAACAGAAGGGGAACTTTATTATCAATGATCCATTTAGAAAGTAAATAGTAGAGACACCGCATGTAATTAAGAATAAGATTTAAACTTCCAATTGTGTTTCTGAAACTGGAGGAAATTCATAAGTTCTCAAAACTGTAAGCTCTTTTGATGATCTTTGACGATTTAGTATAAGAAAAAAATACAATCACTAACCATGCAGACTATATTAAGATGACCTCCCAATTTCATGTATGCACAGCCACACGCTGCCAGTGACCACATTTTTAGAAGATGTTTCAATATGTCATGATTATTATATGTAGATATTCAGATAAAGATACAACCATGACTACTATGCACTGATGAGTTGAATTCCACTCATTTACATTCCTTATTATACATGTAGGCATACATGTATATATTTTCTCATTCAGTAGCTTCACACAAATCAAACCGATGAGTAGTAAGGGGATTCCTCATGCAGTTTCACCTCATATTGTTTTTTTAGGACTGTTCAAGCAGCAAACCAATTAAATTTTAGAGAGAACCTGCCAGAAATACTTGAAAGGTACCGAACAGCGTTTTCGGGGGAGCAGCGGAATAACTTGGTTTGGGCAATTTTTATGGCATCAAATAGGTAGGTCTTGTTTAGTTTACACACTTTTTTTTTTTTTTAGATGGAATATATTATTACCAGTTCTGTAAACACTTGCGCTTGTAGAATTGGTAATCAGGCCATGGTAGCCTAATAGTTATTCCTCGAAACACCGTGCAAAAATAATTCCAGTTTGAAAGTTACTGGCTTCTTTCATTTATATGCATGCTACACACGCACACCATCTCCGCAGCTCCACCGTGGACAGGTGTCACTATAGATTTTTGGGTGAAACCAATTCAAGATTTACATTCAAGACCTATATAATATATTGTCAATGCCACTCCCCTGATTTATCAAGCTAGTTTAGCTCATATTATGAACAAGCTGATAGGATTTCTTAGATCTTTTTGATGAGTTAAAATAATTAAAAGTCATAATCTTTACAAAACAGATTTTGGAATTGTAACATGGAGAATGTTCATGTTGGGATTCCATTTGATCGCTTTGAATTGCCTTGAAATAAATACATATGTACGGGATGGTGAAATTGTAGACAGTGCAAATAAAATGCAATTCAAAATAATTTGAAATAATGTATTTTTTTGTGTGTGATCTAGTTCGATTTGTTTTTTTTTTTCTCTTGACTATGACCAAGTTCACATGTTCACATGTTCACATATTGTACTTCCAGTGATCATTTCAGTTTTACCGCTTTTTCCCCCATATAGATCTCTTCACCTTGGCAAGCAAGCAAGGAAGGAAAGATCATGAACTTTCACAGGATAATCCCTGAAGCAGCTCTTCCAAGTTAAACTGGGATGGAGGTGAAGATCCAAGGAATGGATATGGCGTTCGTGGCGTGACACCGAACCGCGGATGCAGCGGCGATAGCTCGGGATTGCTTCAGCGCGATCCTCATCAAGCCGATGTTCGTCCAGGTGGTGACCACAAAAGTGATTACGATCGGGACACAGATGAAACAAGCACTGAAGGCATCTGCCCAAAAGCTGGTCAAGAATTCCTTGCTGCCAGTGCACTCTGCGATGTACTTCTCAGCAAACTGTAAGCCCGGGATGGGGAGATATATCGTGCAGACCAAGGAGATTGCCAGAAGCCCTATGCAGAACCACTTCTTGGTGCTGCCCGGAGAAACCATCGTTGCATACCTCAGTGGACGACTGATCAGAACATACTTGTTGATACACAACCAAGATATCGACGCCATGTTGCTAAAAAGCAGCACATAGTGGAAAAAGGGAAGGGTCGAGTTTATCAAGGTACAAATAGTGGCGTTACCATTTGAAATTTTCCACGTGAGCGACCAGGTGCCACTGACTAAGGACTGGGTCAAATCGAGAACAGCATGTATTTGGTGAACGAACACGGCTTCTTCAGGTATTGAAACCTGCTTTGATATCACGACGAGGGCAAGTATGTTCAAGGACACAGGCAGTACTATATTTATAGAGAAGAAAGTAACAATGATAGACGTCCATCAAAGAGTTCGGTCTCCTCGACATCTTCTGTTATGTTCTGCATCATGCCAATATTTGATCTGAATTAAAGAAGAAAACCAATTATGTATAATTCAAAATAGGTGGTTATTGATTTCTACTCTGTGGAGTTTTTCCATGAAGAACTACGATAACGATTCTTTTGACTCATCCACAACAATCTGTGTCTTGTAAAATGGAAAGAAAACAGAAAAAGTCCAAGTGTCCAAACAATTGTTGGAAGCAAAGATTGCTTTTCAGGGGATAAAATACATTACTGATTAAAAGAATAGTCTCGATGGATAATCCCTTGGGCATGCTCATTTGTAGGACAGCCGTTGAAAGTAAAACTAAACTCAAGAAAGTGGAAAATTTGTCATTATCATAACTGACACTGTATCATACTCCTCAGATGGCCATAATGATATTGGAAGTTAAACTTCACATCAGAGAATAGCAAAACTGGAATATGGTTTATCATACAGATGGAACAAAAGTTGGCAAGGCAAGTTGGCTCAGTCGGTAAAGCGTCTGCCTGTCGAACCAAAGACCGTGGATTCGAATCCACCTCGGCGGATGACTGAAGCTTGTGTTGTGTGTTATCGTGCCCCTTCTTTGTTACTATGTTAGAGTGGAAAAGAAAACACTCCATCCCTTGGATAGGAGGTTAAATCAGTGGAGGCCCCGTGTAGAGGAGAATCGCCACCTTTGCATGTTAAGAACCCACTGTTCGAAGAAGAGCAAGGGAAACCCCGGTGTAGTGGCACACCTGCACATCCCAATCCGTTATACCGGGAGGAGAGACATTAGGGTTTCGCATCCCAGGTCCTGAACTTCGCATCCGAGGTCATGAAATTCATGACCCGTGGCGCAAACTTTGCATCCCAAGTCGTGAAATTCACGACCCGCGGTGCGAAATTCAGGACTGGGATGCAAAGTTCGCGCCACGGGTCCTGGATTTCGCACCCCGGGTCGTGAATTTCACGACTTGGGATGCAAAGTTTGCGCCACGGGTCATGAATTTCGCATGGCGGGTCGTGAATTTCACGACTTGGGATGCAAAGTTCAGGACCTGGGATGCGAAATTCACGTCGCACATGACCTGTTGTCGAGCGTACTTCAGGGCCACCATATAAAACATCTCAAATTACCCCAGAGGATAATGTAAAGTACGTACTTTTCTGTCATTTTTTCGTAATTTTCTTCGTCGTTTAATCTTCTAGCTCAACTGTCAACTATTTGAATTGACGTTCACCGACATGACCAAAGACAAGAAGTACAGTTTGCCAGGAAATGAACACTTTCATTTATTGATCTCAGTTGTAGAGATTGGTGTCTTTTGTCAGTGATGGAAATTAAATGGCCATAAAATTGATTGATTTGACTATTTTGCACTTATATAGGCGTCACACTCTTGCTACAATGTCCGCAAGCAAATAATGGGTAAATACCATTAGAATTGTTGATTTTGAGGGGGAAAACGCATGTTTTCCTCAAACTAGAGGTCTTTCTGGATGACGCCTTGTGTTTGCACGTTTCTCCGTGTTTGAAGACTTTCATAGATTTCATCTCACATTTCTAAAAAGATATTCTTATATCAGGCTTCCAGGGCGCCGCAAGGAGGAACGAGGAAGGAGGAACTAGTTGAAATGGGTCACTCCATAACTCTTTTGTTGCTATGATCCTAAATTGTTATCTGAACATTTTATGACCCAGGCCAATAAATAACATAAAAGGGAACTAATTCTAGCCTTACTGGATTTGTTAAAAAATAGGAAAATCCAAATACCTTTGCATTTCCTTTTCGAAAAATTGTATGTCTACCCCCCCCCCCCCCACCCCCGGCCACATTCCCTTTAAGTTCTTCCCAAGTGATTGAGTGGTGAGGAGGAAAAGAAAAAGTAAGAAGGAGGAAATAAGGGGAGAAGGAGAGAGTGAGAGAGAAAGGGAGAGAGAGGGAGAGAAAGGGAGAGAGAGAGAGAAAGGGAGAAAGAGAGAGAGAGGAAAGGAGGAAAGGGGGAGAGAAGGAGAAAGAAAGAAGGGGAGTAACTATTAACCACATTGAAAAAAAGAACAAATAAAAATACAAAAATAGAGCACGCATTATAACGGATATCATTGGAACTAAGCACATAATGAAATTAATATTTTATGTTGAAAATATGGCATCTTACATGCACGCAAATTTAGGATGTTATTACCGTCACCTGGAGAAATGATAATAATGATAACAATAATGATAATATAGAATATTTATAGATCGCTAAAAAAAAAAAATTAGTACCATACCGCATAAAAATACAAATATGTGAAAAGAGAACGAAAATTTACACCACAGGGAAAGTAATATTAAAAAAAAAAAAGAAATTCCGAAGTTTCTACACAAGCTTTGATTAACATATATTGAAGGCAAAGCACCATAGCAACAATCTAATAATAATCATAATCATAATCGTAATGATGATGATAATGATAGTAACAACAATAACAATAATGATAATGATAATAATAGATATTTCATACCCTTTAAATTTGATTCAATAATATTTTCTTTAAATAGACAAGTATATGTTTTATAAAATATATTTCATGGTTAAATGAAAAAGAAAATCAGTGCATATTAACACTCTAAATGTTTTTTTTTTTCAAAATACCTTCATAGTCAAGTCTATAAATAGCATATAACTGATCATGCTGATGGTATTAGAAGGTACATCAGTCTAATAATAAAAGATGGAGCACCCCTTTCCTTTAATTAGATGCAGTATATTTGCATTTTATCCGTCTTCTTTGAGTTTCAAAACAGAATTGAGAAGACGACTTTCTGTGAATGCAATTTCGTGTTACTGTGTGCTGTACTACATTACTATCTGTCTATCAAAGTTTTACTTCGGATTTTCTGATGTTAGATCTCTTAATGATCAGATGATGGTAAATCTTTATTGTACTTCAATAGCGCTTTTGAAGGAGAAAAGGGGCGATTTATCCCCATACACGCACACACACACACACACAAACACATTTCGAAAATATAAAAAACAAAATAAACAAATAAAAAATAACTCACTCATTAAAAACTGTGAAGACATCATTCCAAGATAAATAGTTAAAACTTATCATAAAACCTCACGACGAGACTACGTGCATTTGGAATAATTTTGTGTTACTTGGCAAATTTTAAAGTGAGTTAAAGTTGGTTTCAGTCGTTCGCCTGTGTTTATTTAGAATCCGTCTTAGACCCTTCGTCCCACTTAACATTGCCGTGGTTCAAGAGAGCGTCGATCTTCTTCTCCAGACGATCAAATCGCTCCTTCATTTGTTTCTGTTCATCGCGGACTTGGGTCATCTCGCCCTCACGCTTCACCCCTTCTTTTTCGACATTCCCACCCATCGCTTCCACCTTGGTATCGAGCAGCTTGAGGCGATACTTCAGGTTGGAAAACAGTTGATCGGTAGTCACTTGCTCTTGCATAAATCCTCCCTAGTTGTGTAAATAGATAATTTGAAGAAGAGTGATCTCAATGATTTGTTCGTGCCTGAGGTTGTATGAAATTTACACAGTCGAACCTAAAAAGATTTTAGGGTTAAACTTATCAAACTGATCAGGGAAAATAACCAGCACTTGCTGGATGTGTTTGTACAGTTAATCTGTTTGCTTCCAATTTCAATATTCACAGCAAGTTTATGTGTTAAGAATTGCAAGGGCAGGATATAGAGACCAGATGACATATCCCTTTTCTTTCTTCGTGTCATCACAGAAATATAATTTTCCTAGAATTGTACAGGAGATAACAGAACAATTAAACCTACTGGAAAAACTCTCATCAATACGGTGATACGAGAAAAGGAATTTTGTCCAGTGGCTTTCGTTCATTTCAAAACTATCCAACTTTATCATATACGTTTTAAAGAGAATTTAACACGATAAAAACTACTAAAAATCAACTGAAGTGCAATTTCGAAAGCCTATTATACTGCCCATACAAATCATGTTCGGATTTCGTAATAAGCCATTGTAAAGTCCGCACATTTCCAAGGTGATAGCATAGACATGTTGAAGTTTTCTTAAGTAGATTTCTCGAATGTAGTTTTATCATGTTATTTTCATATTCTTCCTCACTGAAATCACAACATATTCTGCAGAACGATAATAGTGATAGATCGTTATTCTCGTGATAAAGTTTTGGGTTTTTTTTTCTTTACCTGTGTGGTGGTTTTGTTGGAAACCTGAATGGCCTGTCGAAGAAGGTTCTGATCTCCCGTGAGTGTGCGGTACCACTTCTGCAGACCGCTACAACAAGAGCGGTTAAGACGGAAGCGTTTAAACCTGATGACAGCCGATCGCCAGATGAAGATGGGAAGGGCGCGTTGCACCTCCATCACCAGTTCGACCTGCAATAGCATATTCACGAGTTAAAGGCATTGGCTAACTTTGTGAGTGGCTGATTTAAAAAATTCTCAAACTAAGATGAAACATGTCTATGAGTACTTGTATTTGTACTAAAAAAACCCTGAAACCAACCATAATTTGGAATGAAAAAGTGTAAGTTAGACGCAAACGGCGATTTTATTATCCTTCGTCTCACGAGACAATCACTGAGAGGACCACTTTGCTTGAATTTGAAAATGCCGTTATGTGCCTCCCGCCGCATAATTCGCCAATACACACAGTACGGTAAGGTGAGTCATACGCACATGCGCACTCCTTATGTCTATTCTGCGCAACCGACCCTCGTATAGTTTTCAAACATTGGTTCACATTTTTGATATTTAAAAATACTTTCTGTGGATATTATACTTTGAAACTTTCAGACTGGTATTTTTACACTATAACCCTTATGTTTATCCCATTTTCAAGTTACAAAACAAGATTTTTTAAAATCATAACAATGTTAGCCAATGCCTTTAACGTATACAATCACGACACCGAGACCGACACCAGAGCCCCGTTGCATAAAACTTACTATTAACGGTAACTTTGCCATCAATGGTAAATTCCATAAAAACATGAAAACCTTGAATTTGAGTGGCTGTTGAGCAATGTTACCATGGTAGTTACCACTGATAGCAGAGTTACCATTAAAGGAGAATGCAACCCAGACATCAGTTTACTTCCAGTGAATGAAGAAGAAAAAGAAGAGTTAACAGTACAAGTTTGAGCAAAATCGGACAATCTGTTCAAGAGTTATGAACTTTGAAAGTTTAAGTAAATCCTCATTATGGAGATCCTTGAATTGGCAACTTTGCCAGCATCTATGATGTCATCATGGACAACTCTCCATTCATTTTGTACACAGAATTTCACATTTTCTTCATTTTCAAGAAAAAAAAAATTCTTTGGATTTATCGTTTGAGTATGGCATGGCTATATCAATTCTGCAAGCATTTTGGGAAGAATTATGTTGATTCCTGACTTGGAATTTCATATAAATCATTTTTGTTGAAAAATTATGTACAAAATGAATTGAGAGTTGTCCACGATGACATCACAGATGGTGACAAAGTTGCCAACTCAAGGATCTCCATGATAGGGATTTACTGCAACTTTCAAAATTCATAACTCTTTAACGGATTGTCCGATTTTGCTTAAACTTTCACTGTTTACTCTTCTTGGTCATCTTTTTTCACTAAGAGCACACTGATGCCTGGGTTGCATTCTCCTTTAACGGTAAGTTTTATGAAACGGGGCCCAGATCGACAGTAGAGGAACAAAAAATTACATTATCCTCAATGGCAAGCAATCATTCGGTTGGGAGTGGATGTAGAACCGGCTGGGCGTCGTTACTCGGGTACATTTAATGATGGGCTCAGTCACATCACCGACGCGACTCCAAGCCATTTCAAACCGACAGATACTTGATCACTCAAGGTAATGTAAAGTTTTGTTTGGTCCGTTGTCGGTTTAGATAATATAGGTGTGAGTGGGGCTCTGAATAGTTAGGAGCCTGATTGGACTCTTACGGAGGGACATTTGACAAATCCCGAAAACATACATGTACGTCATGAATTGCAGTGAACTAACTGCTTTATATTTTAAGGTATAACTTAACACTTTTAGGGTATAACTTGACAGTTTCTGGAAAATCGTTTAAGGAGTTTGGATTTTTATATACTTTGATTTCAGACTGTTGTAATTACCTGCTAAAATCAAAATCCATGTTCAATGTTACTATCATTAAGTGTATGATAGTGGGAATCAGCTAGTGCATAAATTTTTGTTGTGTGGCAAAATGGATTAAACCTTTCAAAATCTTGCAAAGATGTATCCGTTACCTTTTTCCCCATTGTTACTTGCAATCTTTCACAGTGTCAATCTGGAAGGATACCAGTAACCTGCAGATGAACACTTCCGAAATCCTTGTTGTGAAAGGTCTCGGGGGAAATTCGGAAATACCAAAGAGGAGTTTTCAAAGAGAAAAATCTTACATCAATTTCAGGTTCCTCATAAATTCCTGGGTAAATGATATCACAATTTCATTCTCCTAATTGAATATGTAGATATTTCGGAGCGTCTTACTTGGTGAACGATGTCTTACAGAGGAAAAACTTAATTACGAATTACTAACCTGCATTGCTAGACGATGCAGCTTTGCTTTCTCTTGAATGGCATGGATGTCATCAACAGCTAGACCGACCTTTTGAAATCAAATGAATATTAATAGACGGCATCAGTTAAAAGGCCTGGCAGATAGAATTTCTCGTGAAATGAGAATGCTTTCTTGATAATACTTTTTCTGTACTTTTGGAAGACTCTGCCACTTCTACTACATTTTACATCTCCTCCTACTCCTCTTTCGTCTTCTGTTTCTTCTTCTGATTCCCTTTCATCTTGTTTTTCAGCTTCTTCTTTGCTTCTTCACACAGTTATTGATAAAAAACTGAATTCAGTGGAGATAACAATACTCCAACTCTCTCATCTTCATAATTCATACCAGGCCGGGGATTATAATCAAGCGGACACCACCATGCACCACTAATAGCTGCATGTTTAGTATGTATAATTAACCCTCTGCATTTTCAGGTCCAACTTATTTTCGAAGTCTTCTTGACTTCTAGGTATCTACTGTATATTTTCTCTCTCTCTCTCTCTCTCTCTGCTGTTGTGCCGTAACTTCAACTACTTTTCAGCTCGTCATGAAACCTACCAGGAGATTCATGATGAGTATGGACATGATGATGAGGAATAGAAGGAAGATAGCGTAAGTGATGCCTTCATAGAAGACAGAGCTGAGGAAGAAGTCTTCTTCACCATCAGCTAACGTGTTCTCCGTGCCCAGGTAGTTCTGGCTGTGGAAGATATCACCGAAGTCAAGTTCCCCGATCATCATAACGAACGTCTTGGCGAACGAGTGCGGCACGCTGTGGAATTGTTGCTACATTAGGAAAGAAATGTCTTTATCCTTCATCGAATCGTCCCTTAAATTTTTAAACGGGGATTACTGTTCATGTAAACTAACGATATGTTTGCACTTCGTGAACAGTTATAAGAATCCGGGCCCATATTGAATAGAAACCTGCATAGGCCTAGTTGCCCCTACAGTGGCCAACGTACTAGTAATTAGCTGACGGCTAGCTTAGTAAGTTTTCATGAATATGGGCCCCGGTGTTCCAGTATCATGTCTATCAGCGATCTCCTTTGATTTTGCATTGAACTGAATTGACTTAAAACTCACTTATTTCCATCAGCATTAACAGATTAATGTTTATTTCCACCCACTTTAAAGGAAGATCACGATAAGATTTTTTACATAATATTTGCCATCAGTGCTGGATTTCTCACTTCAATAAAACACGCAAAATAGGGCCATTTAGGAAAGAATTGGATACACAAAGCCCGCATTTTTAAATTGAAACCATGCAGTTTTCCTGATGAATTTCTTATGTTTCTTTATTCAGAACAAGCATTCTTTGTTTCAATGTCACCTTTCTATAGGCCTCTTTGGGTGACGTAATAAAGACACAAAGTGAAGATTACCTGGTTCATGAGCAGTGTATAGAAAGCCAAAGCAAAGGCGACGACAAAGAGGACGAGAATAAGAACGAACTTCATGAATGTCCGAAGAATATCTGAAACAAATATGAATACATCATGTAATCAACTCTCGATCTGCCCCCTTTTACCCGAACCTTGCACCTTTAAGGACTTGGAGAAGTTCAACCCTATAAGCTTATTAAATACACCTGCGTCTAATACATGTAATACTGAACATGCTGAATGAATGCTAAGTAGCTACCCGAAAAGGAGATCACATCAAAATAAAAACACAATTGTGATTAACATGTGTAAGTTCATACAACCCATTAGTTCATAATTTTCAAAAGTGCATTTTGTCCATAAATTATTTCTTGGCAAATCATTGATAGATAAATTAAACTAAGTAAAAGATAAAGCATAAATTATAAAAATGATTTGAATAATCACTACGCGGGACCAACACAAAGTTCAAGGCACATTAGGTAAGTATTAAAAGGAGAGTACAGACCGAAGAAAGAATGGCGCGGAAGACGAATGAAAAATGAAATAATAAATCGGGAGAAAAGATCAGTGGATAAGAGCTATTTTCCTTAAGGAAGGAGGAAGATAAGAAGGAGTGAATGAAACAAAGATGAAACAAAAGAAGGTTTGGACGATTTGAAATGGAAGTGATCAAGTTTGAAATCGAAACAGAGCAGCTTTTTCTATATGCACAATGATTAAATAAGGGTGAATAGGTATTAGGTAGGCGACGAACCCTTCAGTACAAACTTGCACAGAAGAAAGATGTAGGTTCTTATCCATCCGCCCAACCCATCTTTCCAACTAGCATCCCTCCCGCCTCCTCCACATCCCCTATATGAAGGAAACGCACTAACCGATAAACATGATGACATAGATTCCAAGTCCTGGGAAGCGGCGGATGAAAAGAATCAGATTGATCCATGCCAGGAAGACAGCAACCGCACCACACTGCCATTGCCAATCCTGTCAGCAACATATAAGATGAGAAGTTATTACAAAGATCTGAAGAAAAAAAAAAAAACATATGCACCTATGCAAGTTTTCGACAGTGGAGCTGACATCAGCTGAGTTACATAAGCATAAGAAAAATTACCCGTTTGAACAAGTGGTGCTTCAATTCCACCAGCTGACCAAAAAAAAAAAAAAAAAGAATTGGGTTAAGCGCAATCTTTCCGCAGCAGTGGTCTCTATCGCAGTTTCCAAAGGAAGTTTTAAAAAATTATTCATGACCCCAGGAGGGGCTAATTTTCTAGATAGGCCTAAAGTCTAGACCATTCGAGATGTCCCTTTACCTCTTGTTTGTTTTAGATTAGGTCACAGTTGGATATGCTTACTGTATTTCCTTGGGTTAAATC
Source organism: Echinometra lucunter (assembly GCA_029962745.1). Classification (NCBI taxonomy): domain Eukaryota; kingdom Metazoa; phylum Echinodermata; class Echinoidea; order Camarodonta; family Echinometridae; genus Echinometra; species Echinometra lucunter. The sequence goes on from JAPZVO010000717.1 coordinate 20,323, forward strand.
AGAGATTTCTTATATTCCTGCTCGAGGCCATCCATACTGTTTTGCAGTTAAAAGAACTAAATCCAAAGAGTCTGTAATTTCAAACCAGACCAATTGCCATTTCTTTTAAAGTCAGGCTCTTATTTCTATCAGGGAGGAAGACCTCAAAGCTTCGGCCCTGGACCTTAAGACGGTCCTATATCACACGGTCTCGACCCTGGTCTTACCAGTCGTATGCTAACTCCGATGAAGTACTGGACCCCGCTCAGCGGCAAGACAAGGAGAATAGCAAGAATGTACAGAGACCACTCGATTAGATTCCCGAAGCTGAAGTAGGATTTCCTATGAAGATACAGCTGGGACAACTGCAGTTAAAATATAAGCATCAGCAATCTGTTTAAAGATTATTTTTTGTAACCCAAGGGTTTTATCGAGGGTCTGGAAGGCAGTTTCCTTTTGATTGTGGAAGAAAATGTAAAAAATCCTTGTCTAAGTTGCCAGTTCTTCCAGATCTCGTTTCACGTCGTATCATAATTCTTTTTTTATCATATCTCCTTGGGTTTTTATTAACTGATATATGCTCGTCGAATAGAAACGTTTGAACTAATCTTTTGGATGTACTGCAGAATTTCCGATTCTCTGAACATCCTTTTTTTTTAAAATATGTTTGTTGTTGTTTTTATCATTGTTTTTAAGCCGTCACATTTATTCGTGACTGCCAAGTAACTCCCAGTAACATGGTTAACACTCTTGTAATTTCAAAGAATGCTGATGGCCATTAATGATAGTGCGTTTCGGTACTAGCACTGCTTCGCCAGAATGGGACCTGGGGTGTTTCATAAAGCATAAAGTTACGAATGACTTTACGAACGATTTGAATATGGCAGGCTAAATAGGATTCTCGGTCATTATGAATCGCATCAGCTAAAGGCAAAATATGCAGACATAGATTAACATCACTGTTGTTTACAAACATTTTTTATTGCAAAGTATATTTTTTGCCACAATTTAATCGAGATAATGGAAAATGCAGTCACACTTTGTTGAAGCGTTAGGAAAACTTTGGGCATCCCATTTGGCTTGCCATATTCCAGTCGTTCGTAAAGTCATTCGTAACTTTACGAACAGCTTTATGAAACACCCCCCCCCCCCCCGAAATGTTTACACGAGACTAAAATGGAATCATCGCGCCATAAGAATTGGACTGTATACCTCCCGAAGTAGGTTGATCAAAGATAGAACCAGTATGATCCAGTCACCGATATGCCCGAAGAAGAAGATTGTGGCTTCGCTGAACCCTCCAGTCCATCGTTGTTCGCCGTTGACAAACCAAGTTACCCCCGCACTCTGATTGGCGTGTCGCACGTAGTAACTGGGCGGGACCACGATGACGTAACCGGTCAGCATAGCAACGAAGAGGAGGTAGAAGGCGAAGGAGAACCAGAAGAAATACTGTCCGACACGGCTCCACTTGTGAATGAGCAGACTAGAGACAAGGGGGTGACTCAAAAGATCTGTTCGCTCGGATGACACCTGAAATGACGAAAGACATACAAGTTCACCTGGTTTCTTAGATACTGAAGTGACAAAAACTTAATGCATCGCTGATACGTCTTTTGATGGATCGTGAATTGAAGATTTTTCATCCACAGAGGCAATATGATTCATGACGGCTAAAATATTTTAATACAATGGATTCTCCGTGTGTGATACGTGTTCTTGGTGGGGTCTTCATTACAATTATCTGATTATCATATTTTATAACAAACTAGCAAAATAGTAAAATGGCAGAATGGCAGTTGGTCCATCAATACAGCTTCCTCAGAGATCCAGAGGGCACACGTTGACCCTTAGTTGTTGAACAATCCGTATTTTCTGTTCACGACATTCAGAAGCTAATCATTTTTGTCATTTCTTCTTTGATATTAATGCACACCAGCAGCGTGGACAGTTTTCTACCACTGGGCCGAAAGAGGGAGAGAAAGAGTTTTCTCTATGGTAGATCGAACATTAGGCATTTGAGAAGATTCCACAAGGTCCTGTTGTTTTTAGGGGCGATCCATGAGAACCTTAATCACTCCAATATCCTAGGAGACAGAAAATAGCCTTGATCTTTATGTTTGTAACCCCTTTAGATCTTTCCCAAAAATGATATAGTTCAACAATTTGTGAACCTTACCATGATGTTAAGTGGATGATTAGCAGCAATGTATTTTGAAATGGTTGTGTACGGCCTTGCACTCTTCATCAAATGCCCTTTGTCGTCATACTGGGGTCCCGTAGGTGTCGGTGGTGTGTCCAAGACCTTCTTGGGCGTCGGCTTACTCGGTTTGTCGGCATTTTCTTTAAGTGTGTTTTGTATGTCATTATGCCCGTTAGGTTCAGTTGTAAATGAAGTCTCCTTGGTCTTATTCTCCTCATCTTCGTCGTCGTCATCTTCGTCGTCTTTCTCTTCTTCTTCTTCCTCCTCCTCCTCCTCTTCATCGTCGTCGTCTTCTTCATCTTCATCTATGAAAGGACAATAAGAACGCTTATGATATCTTGCCCTACTGATCTTCATTATATCAGCTCAAGAATGTAATCGAGAAAAGATGGAAAGACAGTGAAATCGCTGGTATATAAATCGTTCATTCAGTCAATGGAATTTTTCTATGATAAACGGGGTTTAACACACCAATCTGCTTGGTAATGGTCACAACTTGAAAGACACTGCTGTGATTCGGAGTTAAGGGGCTTAAAACATTTTCCTTTATCATGTTTACAAAAAGGAATGGGTTAGAAAACTGCTTCAACAGCACTGGAAAGGGTGGCGTTACGTTACTATCCAATTGCCACCTCTCTGGCCACAACAAGGTATATCAAGATTAGATGATAGTGAAGTAATTAACACTGCAATCATATCCAAAATCATTTACTGAGGGGAGGGGGAGTCCCTACCGTTGGAGGGGATCCCCCCCCCCCCCCCCCCCCAGCCCACTCTTCCCCTGCTCGGTCGCATTTGCTCCCTCTCTAAACATATTCGACACTAATCATCCCCCCCCCACCCCCACCACCACGACTACAAATCGACACCAATGGTGACTGGAATATTGCGGACGTTTGGCAGAAGGCATTAATAGTTGAACTGTTACGAAATTCGTACCATCGGAATCCTTTGGCCTATCCCAAAGGGAAAAGGTATCCTCGAGGAATTCGTAGTCGAACTCGACCCAGAAGTTGCTGTCTTTCGGCCCTGCGTCCGGTGATACCTTGACACATTTGTCCATGACCCGTTCAGCAATATCTGATGAAGGAAATGGTAAGAGCGAAGCAAAATGTGGCTCTCTATGGGACTGTATACTCTTTGGTGATATGGTAAAGACTCAAATGGTATAATATAAATTTGCATTGTTATATTTTTGGTGTTGAACATGCTACGGCATAAACTGGTGCGCTATTGTAAATGGTTGGTTATTTTACCTAACTGCTAAGAAAGCATGTGTATGCTTGTTAGTAAGCAACCAGGGGACAGACGGCTTTAAGTCCTCTCCGAAGGACTTGGTAATTAGGATTAATACCTTACCATGCTTACCAAAGGGCATTAGCGCATCCGCTTGGTTTCGAACCCGGGTACTCAAGGTTACGAAACCACTGCTCTACCACTGAACCACAGCGCCTCCTAGTACAGTATGGTATACTAGTAGTATAGACCCATTTCACCTCCGGTTTATGTATTTGGCCCTCTATCAGCGACGCCATTGCTGCGGTGGGCAAGCGCGCTGACCGCGATTAGCTCTGTGTACAAAATGATGTAAGATATGAGATATGCCCTAATATTGTTCCATTTACTTTATTCTAGATCAATAAAATAAAGCATGGATACATGGGTACATGAGGCCATATCTGACAGATGAAGGTATGATGTATTTTTGTACTTTCGATAGTTTTTCAACTTAGTTTTGTCAGTATAAGTTCGATTGCAGCATAGAAGCCGCAGTAAACGGGAGCCCTCAATCTTACCCTGTTTACAAAGTCATGTTTTCACTCATTAAATTTTACGCCAAAGTACATAATGATAATGTTTCTTGACTTCAAAGTCCTTTCTGTTGATATTTTTACCCACTGGCGACGGATTCCTTCGCATTGCTTACGGAAACCTGTGTAGGGAGTACGGCTTCTCACACAAACAGGCTTCATGAGTCACAAGCGAGTGAATTTCGCACTCAGTTAGTTTCCAATTTGTAAACTTTCTCCAATTCTTGTAGCATTCGAGCACCGCACAGCTGCGACCTGAACTTCCCTGACAATTTCTCATTGCAAATATTAAAAGAAATCTGCATATATTGGTCAAAATAGACAAAAAATCGAACGAATGTACTTAACGCGCTATTGACTTGTGTACTATATAAGTTGGAGCGCCCACCGCAGTATGTCGAACTGTGTCGAAGAGTCTGCTGCCCTCTTGCGTTGTGAAATTGGTCTATAAGGTATGGTATTTTGTGTGATACTGTATTTGACTTGTTATATTGTCTGAAATGATGTGGTATATGATTATGGGATCGGGTATAGGTGTGAAAAACCAAACGAAAATTCTGTCTGCTATGAAAAAAAAAAGTCTAGCATGAAATGAAATCCAAAAAAAATAAACCATTAAGCTAAAAAAAAAAAAACGTTGTGGGACTCGTTGCATAAAACTTGCCATTCAAAGAATGGTAACTTTGCCATCAATGGTAACTTCCATCATGTCCATCCTTGCATTTGATTGGCTGTTGAGCAATGCTACCATGGTAGTTACCATTGGCATGATTGATGGCAGAGTACCACTGATGGTAAATGTTATGCAACAGGGCCCTGGAGTTATGACCTTTTTTTCTGAATTCAACATATTTCTTGTAAATAATAATGTCTCTTCTAGAGTCTTTGAAGTTTACCTGGCATGTTTCTGATGAGCTTTCTCATCGGTGTAGTCCTCTCATACGTATCATCATCCAGACTTGATACGGACATTACTTCATGCCATTTATCATGACTCAGAATCAGATTGGCAATGGCCCTATGTGGATGAGAGAGATAAGTCAGTGAGTATACAGAAGGGAAAAGAAAAAAGAAAAAAACCCGGGAGGAATGGATCCAAAGTTTACCGGCGAACGATGAGGAAGATGAAGTGTGCAGCTGTTGTAGCCCCGTAGAATTTTCAAAATACGTATTTTCTGACAATCCTCACAGCCCCGCCGCCCCCCCCCCCTTCTGTCCCTAATATTTGAAAAACGTAAGTTTATAGCTTGAAAAAAAGGGACAAATGTTTCGTTCGACCGTACACTCGTATATCGTAGATATTTTTTGACCTCAGGGAGATGTGGCCTGAAGCTGCTGCAGCCCCGTAGAATTATCAAAATATGAATATTCGGACAATCATCACAGCCCCCACCCCTTCCAACGGTTTATAGCTTGACAACTAGGACACAAATTTCGTTCGGTCGTAAACTCTTCCAGACTTAGAGGAGGGCATTTTCCAATTGTTACTTGGGAATATATGTATGACTCCCCCCCCCCCCCCAAAAAAAAAAAAAAAAAAAAATGGTTAATAATAATATATATAAAAATGAAAGTTTAAAGAAATGATCGTAGGCCCATCGAAAAGTACTGAGGAAATGATATTCCAGAACACTGAGAAGTTGTTTCTTTCGAATATGTTTGTGTGTGTGTGTGTGTGTGTGTGTTGTGTGTGGGTGTGGGTGTGGGTGGTGGTGATATGTGAATGTGTGTACTGAAGAAGATTGGATCATATTATGAAAACTTATACTCATTGAGTGAAGCTATTGTTAATGAAAATTATATGTTCCTTAATGACATTCCTCAATTAAGTAAAGAAAATTGTAAAATTTGTCAAGGTAGAATAAGTATTCATGAATGTTTCAGTGTTTTAAAAGAAATGAAATTTAATAAATCCCCTGGTAATGATTGCTTTACGGTAGAGTTTTATTATACGTTTTGGAATTTATTGGGGGAACTTTTGGTAGATGTTTTAAATGAAACATATGATAGGGGTACATTGACAACCTCACAAAAGCAAGGTCTGATAACGTTATTGGAAAAGAAGGGTAAAGATCCATTATATGTCCAAAACTTTAGACCAATTACACTTTTAAACGTGGACTACAAAATATTGTCAAAGGTTTTAGCAAAAAGATTAAAAAGTGTACTGAATGAGATTATTCATAATGATCAAGTTGGTTATGTAAAAGATAGGAACATTGGAGATGGTGTAAGATTAATAGATGATATATTATATCAATCTTATTTTGAAAACATTGGATATCTAATTACAGTTGACTTCGAAAAGGCCTTTGATTCTGTTTCACATGATTTTCTTTTTGATATCCTTAAACTATTTGGATTTGGTCAGTCATTCTGTTCGTGGGTCCGTGTTTTATACTCAGATATTACTAGTTGTGTTATGAATGGGTTTTTTTCTTATGGTTATTTTAATATAAAACGAGGAGTAAGACAGGGGGATCCCCTCTCCCCATATTTGTTTCTGCTCTGTATAGAAATACTGGCTTTGGCAATAAGGAAAGACAAAAATGTTGAAGGAATTCAATTTGAGAACCATGAATTAAAACAGATTTTGTATGCTGATGATATATCACTGTTTGTTAAAAATACGTACTCTCTAGAACGTCTTCAATACCTTTTTGAAGAATTTGCGAAAATTAGTGGTTTAAAAATAAACAAAGGAAAAACTAATATTTTGTGGATGGGTAGGGATAATTACAGGCCTCAGATACAGTTGTTTTGGGAATTTTGTTCAGCATATTAAAATTTTAGGTGTTTACTTTTCTCTAAATGTTATAATAAAAGAGGACATGAATTTCAAAGAAATTCTGAGTAAAATAAAAAGACTCTTGGGATGATGGAAGCAAAGGGATCTCACACTTATGGGGAAAATTCACTTGTTGAAAACATATGCATTGTCAAAGTTAAACTTTGTTTCGTCACTTATAGTGGTTCCTCAGTGGTTGTATGCTGAAGTGGAAAAGATCACATTTGAATTTTTATGGTCAGGAAAAGATCGTATAAAGAGAAATATAATGCATCAGGATTACTCACAAGGAGGTTTAAAAATGATGAATTTTTAAGTAGTTTGTACAGTCTCAACGTCTGATGTGGCTTAAACGATTACTTTATGGAGAACGGGATGCAGGATGGAGGTTGTATTTTGATTTTTGTTTTCGATCAGTTGGAGGGAAATTTCTGTTTCTATGTGACTTTGACACTTCAAAATTAAATATAAAAATA
>JAPZVO010000718.1:0-27535 GCA_029962745.1 Echinometra lucunter
TTTTAGTTATTGTGGGAGACACGTTCTGGTGTGTCCCCCACCCGTGTTTTTTTTTTCTTTTTGTTTTATTTTATTTTTTTATATTTATTTATTTTTTTTTTTTTGGGGGGGGGGGGAGGGGGTGCATGTCCTGTCTCCCCTGATTGATGCTCATGGCCGATACCCGAGTGGCCCTTGGCAAGGCATATACCCTCATTACCAGGTCTCATAAAAGCCGTATATCCTCTGGATACCTATAATTATACTTACAAGCAGGCATGTTTTCTTATAGCAGTCTAGTAAACAACCAAACCACTGAAAACAAATTGTAATTTTGGTGAAGAAACTTAACGCCATAGTGGCCATGGTAATTTATGGTCCTTTGCACGATTTGATGGTTATTTTGTCAAAGTACCATGGTGCTACTCAATTAACCCTTGAAATTATCAGTTTATACGGAGTGAGTGAAATTCACATTTATTTTCTTCTGAGTCAAAATATGAAAATACAAAATGACAATAAATAATACAGCAAACAGAGAATGTGGCGAACACCCGAAAAGCGTGGCTTGTGTTGGGGTCGCCGAATACAAAATGCAAAACTTAGAACATGAAAGGTACATAATATACTCAAACATTATTCTACGTTAAAAGGAATGAAGAAAATAAGGTAGAGATAAAGATAGGGAGGATTATAGCATGTATAGTGAAAAGGAAAGAGGTGGCATTTGTATATATTATCTACAAGAGTAACAATACAAAGCGTGAGTTCGTAAACATAAGAGTAACAAGATAATTATAACAAAGTATTGAGTTGGTTGGACTAGAACATACATGGCAAATACAAGGCAGCGCACATATCATTTTTTCTTTTTATGTCCCATTAAAAAAACAGATAGAGGAGAGAGAGAGAGAGAAAAACACACACACATAAAATGGAGAATAATATGTATAAGGTGTGATTAAATACATCAACAACATCAATCGTTATGCGAGATAATTATAGTCAGAATATGTGTGACAAATACAATATTTTGCTTCCAAGTACTATAATATATATAAATATAAACAAAAACAAAAAATGAAGCCAGTCATGACAAATGCATACTTAGCTGGTAATGAGATACAATTTCATCTTGCGTGAAACGTTTGCAGCGAAAGTGAATTTTGTATTTGGACAGGCAAAGTATTCCTTAGTTTGGGCCCGCAGTATCGGATGTCATATTGGAATTTCATAGTTCTATGTTTGGGTAAACGGATGTGGTTAGCACTTCTAGTTTCGTATAAATGAATATCCGAGTTATAATGAAACAGACTGAGATCAGTGAAAGTGAGCTGGTACACTCTTAAAACAAAGCAGTTATTTCTTGTTTACTTCATTTTTATTTATTTATTTTATTTTATTTTATTTTTTGCTATCTACACTTCCACAGGCTTCCTTTATTAAATATTAACATAATCATTTGTAATACAAAAAATCAATCATTGTTCAAAATGTCATTGAAAAAGCGTATTCCTTTCATACACGAAAACTTAACAAAAATTGAATTATTTTTCTTTTTAGCTTGGGGTTATTCCAGAGAGGCTGACAAGTAATATTATCAAAAGTGATTGTGACCAGCTCTGAAAAGGCAAAAGGCACCTCCTTCCAAATTGGATTAGGCTAAAAACAATGGCTACGTGTTTGTAAATCAGGTGAACATGACTGAATGAAAGGGTCAGCTGGGTGTAACTAAAATACTAGTCAGTTTTAAAGACTATATTTTAATCATTTGTGATATTTCCTAGTCGTATTTTGACTACAACTTATTTATTTCTTACTAGAAATATTAACTCTTATGATTAGGTAATATATTAGTTGCACCCAGTCTGTTTAACTAATTTGTGTTTAGAGTGTATATTTTGAGATGTTTCTTTTACCTTGTCCTCTATTTATACAAATAAAAAAAAAGATGGATAAACAGAGAAATTAAACGAGAAACTAGTGCAAAGTTTCGGTCTTCTCTCGTAGATATGTTTTCTTTTTTCCATATTTTCCCATATTTTGCCATATTTCTCCATATGTTTTATTAGAGATTTCATTCAAAATAAATCATTACATAACAAATACACATACACACACGCACACATCCCCACACCCACACCCACACACATGAAGCTTGCCGAATCTAAATCTAAAAGGTCCTGGGGCCGTATTCAATAAACTACTAATAATATTTTCTTAAGTCTAAGAATTTGTCTAACTTAGGAAATTTGCCTTAATCGTGTTTAGAAGACGTAAAACAATTCTTCGTAGATAAGAAAATAAAATAAGAAAATTCTTAGATTCAGTGACGTCATTAAGACTTGCCAAGTATACGAGATGAGCGACACAACTGCAGCCAGAATTTGCCTATGAAATGAAAAAAAAAAATGAAAATCGCACCGCACAAAAATCATGTACGAAATGTATGAGAGAACCAAACACAGCAACCCCCACTGATTTCCCTCAGCCTCAAACGAACGATACAAGTTTGTGATTAACTGATTGGCACTCAGGTTAAAATGTTATGCCCCCTTATCTCAATATACATGTGTATACCCGTCAAGAGTTTAAGCCATATTGTAATTTTCTAACAATTCCGGAAAGCCCTAGCCCCAGCCGACCGGCGAAGCCGAAACTTGTCGTCCCGCTAGCCCCGGCGCCTTAGCGGTCATTAGCGTCCCAGTCCTAGGGCCATGCTAGACTAGTTTAAAACAAAGTCAAGACACGTCCAACGTTAGATCTAACACAGTTATTTTTTTGTAGACCTAATCAGATCATAAATATATTTCAAACATATTTCAACTCACCCTTCCACGCCAGGAAAACAGTTTTCTCTGTCTCTACATTGTTCCAAGAATTTAATAGGGACTTGCATAAAATTTCAAGTTGAAAAAAAGACATAAAAACACACATCACTAGAAAGAGCTTACTCTAACTAAGATTTCAAGCCGTAACTTGTCCACTTGTATCAGACATGTCTAGTAAGTCTTATCCATTTGAATGTTATACATGTTCATCTGTTCATCCAAGCTCATCTATCCATCCACATTATTGTAATTAAAATTATGGAAATGCAAGATAAAAGGTCATAAAATTGCATATTCGAAAAACAGAGTCCTCCTTCCTGTCCTTTGATTTGTCATCATATTTCTACAATCAACTCTGCAAGTAGAAAAAAGAAACATGTATATGTTCTGGTATATCTTCATGTTTAAAAGATTTTCATATAGAAACTATTAAAATGAAATTGGAAATTACGGGATTTATATTCAATGATCTATTTTCTCACAATCTCTGAGAAACAAAAACCACAAACGAAATGGTATTTGATGAGAAGCAAGACCAACAACAGCAAACAAGTTTGATTCTGAAACCAAATCCAAGGCAAGTGATTCAAAATTCAGCTAAAAACCTCCAAGATTATTCCAAAATAAATGAAAATAATATTCTTTCACATATTTCTCATAAATACAATGCATAAATATTTGGGTTGGAAACGGTGGGTTGATGTCAAATCGTTCGAGTCAAACCGGCATAATCACAGCAGTGACATGGCACCTGTCAACATACGCTATACACGCTGTAGTGGGGAACTCTAGGGGGGCAAGACCACGGCAAACCCGCTGGAGTGCGCGATACACGCCGCTATGACTGCGGGCGGGTTCTTCATGCGCAGCCCCTGGGAAGTCTCGGGGCGCGCAGTTACGGCATTTGCGTTTCAACTTCCTTCAATGACACACCCTGTTTCCGACTCAGATTTCACAAATTCCGCTGAATAAATAATAAAACAAAAAATAATATGGAGGTTTAGATATCAACATTTCTGATCGATATGACTTCTAAATCGCAACAGATGACATCGGGATTTTAATGCATTGAGTTGTCAAAGTTACGTCGCCATTTTTCAATATTATTGTTTTTTTTTCATCTGCTCTTATATTTGGTAGGATTAGACCGGTAGATTTTCTATTTTTAGGAAATATTAAAAATTTTAACGCTGGGAATGAAAATTAGGTATTTAACAATTGTCGGCAGAGTGTCACACCTTGATTTTTGTCACACTTTTCCATTGCCGATTTTGCGTCAGTCAAAATATTGCGCCCTCAACGGTTTTGCAAGGGTGATGTTCGTATTTCCGAAGGTTCCTTATTCCGAAGGTTCCTCATTCCGAAAGTTTGTTATTCCAAAACACGCAAATTGCCTATACCTAGATGTTCGTTAGGCGGAAAAAGGGTTCATTAATCCCAAAATTTGTGGCGTTATTCCGAAGGTTCGATATTCCGAAGTTTCGACAGTCAGAAAATGAAATAAGGCTCGTTAGTCCGAAAATAACTACCGGATTAACGAACCATATTTCATTTTTGGATTAATGAACATTCGGAATAACGAATCTAATTTCTTTTTCGGACTAACAAGCCTTCGGAATACCGGACCTTCGGAAAAACTAACCTTCGGAAAAACTAACCTTCGAACCAACGAACCTTCGGAATAAACGAACCTTCGGAATAAACGAACCTTCGGAATAAATGAACCTCCGGAATAAACGAACCTTCGGAATAACGAAATGTAACCGAGCCGAAAATGCTTTCCGACGGAGCAAAGTGATTGAGCGGGGGAAGGGTAGGAACTTTCAAAATTGCCCTCATTAACATGATTAATAGCCACATTTCAGAGCATTATAGAGAGTGGTTTTGTGGGAATTACTGTCGTGCTCAATTCCATATTTTTTTTTCATCATTGAACTGTACCTATGGTCATCTATTTTCCAGTACTCTAGCAATTTACACAAGATAATCATTATGAAAATCAAACAGGAAAATGATGACAAATGAATGTCGATGTTAGTCATATCATCACTGTCATCATCATCATCATCATCATCATCATCTTCTTCTTCTTCTTCCTCCTCCTCCACCCCATCATCATTCATTACTTTATCATGGAATCTTTTGACAATGAAGGATTGGGGAATGATAATACAGGTCACACCCGCCTGAAATATTGGGGGATGTAGCACCCGTTCACCCCGGGATATACACCAATGGTTTGCATATAGCATAACATAAAAGTAAACATATTTTAGAGTTCATTCACGATGTAAAAATTTGTGAAGTATTGGTAATTTCTGTTTTAGATTGACTTGCCCTATCTTATATTATTATATGTACCTGTAAAAACGTATAAACCAGACCAAAAAAAGGAAACCAAAATAAACAACAACAACAACAACAACAAAAATTGTAAATCAACATTGCTTTTGTGATCATGGCCTGTAATATTGTTAATTTATAAACTGGACCCCCTAAAAATGAATAAATAATGAAAAAGACTATCCATAATAAACAACAAACAGACGGACTGATCAGATGCTTCTATTCCCTTCCATCCAATGCAAAGGGTGGATTAGAGATCGCAGAGAGATCTTGCAACAGGCTTATCAACCGGTATTTTTTTTTTTTTTTTTTTTTTTTGAGGAGGAGGAGGAAGGCGGAGGATGCAAAACCAGCTGTTCAGACGGTGGTTCATGTATTTAATGCACGCTGGTCAGGCTTTCTCTTCCATAATTAAGGTTTTAAAGTTCAATTGGGGTATACTAAACTGAATTATCGCCAGAGAAAGTGTCGTTAACGGTGTAAGCGCAATTCTGAATTAATTAAGATAGTAGCTGTTTATCCATGTTATGTTGTCAGGACGTGATGAGTTGGTAGAATATGAAAAAAGCGAGCGGCTATTGCTCATCGGATCAGTATGAATTACTAAAATGTATTTTCTACAATTTATGCCCACAACAATATCATGTAGTCTTGTCCACGTAAAGAGATAGAAACTATGTTGCTCGAGCAGGAAACTTTTTAAATGTTTATAAGTTTCGGAAGCCGATTATTGTAGGCAGGGGGGGGGGGGGGCTTTCAAATTGATTTCGAATCGAGTAACCGTCAGACTCGGCTTTAAAATGTTTTCTTGATCTTTGCCAGTTTCTTATAGGTGGTTATTAAAACGCACTCTGACATGTCTGATGAGCTTATGGCTGGATGTATTATACCTACATGGTGCAGAAAATGAATGCACAGCACTGTTAACCTAATTTTACTTTTTCATCACGGGCTTTCCTAATATTAGCATTTATGGAGCAGACGAAAAAGAAAGAAGCACATGTGATGAAGAAATAAATTACCCACATCCTATTTCGAGCACTCGAGTTAATGCGGCTCATACCAGTCATGCGTATCAAGCGTCAAGGCATCAAGATTGGCGTTAAAATTGATTTGAAATTATTACTAACATGTTTTTTACTATGATATGCGACACAGTAACAGCTACTGTCATTTTTCAAGTTTGGCATGAATATTCATAGATGGGTGGCAGTTCGACAATCTATCTCCATGGTGGGATCATTTTCATCAACCAATTAAGTGTGCCTCGCCCTGATCTTCAGCCAATTATTGGTTTTCGCGTGCTATCTTCCCCATAAAAATTCCATGGCAACGAATTAAACCAATGATGTTGCTCGTATGGGTAAGGTAAATTCTACCGGCATTGGGAAGCGTGGCCATGGTGGCATATTAAACCACCATACAATTTAGAGTACTCCGGAAAAAAAACCCTAACTGCACAAATTAAGCTGCTTGCTTTAGTGCTTCTCACTACGGGGTCGTTACTCGGAGAAGTCAACAATTCTTAGCGACTTTTCTCACCGAACGTTCTCCAGTAATTCTGTCATATTCGACTCTACCATTCACATATTAAAATTTTTGGACACTATTGGAAGAAAACTTGATATTGCTTTATTTAACGTTTTCGTTTAGTTTCCTCTACGCACTGATAGTCACCTTGCTAAAACCTGTAAATAAAACCTTTGTTACTCTTCAGACAGTTCGTCTTGCTTATCATAAATTTCGTCAAAACAGAACAAAGAGCTCTTTGATTGTTAATATCGTGCATCCATTTCAGACGATAAAGGAGGAGAATGGTGAGTAATCTGGGTAGAATATCTACTTTCTTCCTTTATTCTCTTATGCAGTCATTATATAAAAATCCATTTTTATTGTAATTAAATCTTGCCTATCCCTTAATATTTTCGTATGATGTTACACATAGAAATATATTCATTCCGCAGATTTGTGTGTTTTTTCTTGTTTGTTTGTTGTTTTACTTTTGAGGACAAAGTTTTGTTCATTCATATCAAACAGTACATCCATTCTGAAAGATAAACTTTAGTTCTTTCATGTGATTACAACGATAAAAAACTTATTCAAACTACTAGGAAACTTTGATTGATTTCCTTGAAGAAATCCTTTTTTAGACATGTTTAATGCTATGCAATATCAATCTTTTTGTGCCACTGATATTCGACTGTATTTTAGATGTATGACATAGATACGTGATGCTCGCTTTTTTGTACTGGGATCGATGATGATAAAAATGATAAGAATTAAAGAATATCACTGTAACGAGGTGTAGACAATTTGCATGACAAAACATTGTAGGCTTAGTCCAACTTAGAGTGAATTCAGATTTATGGGGTGGGGGGGGGGGGGGGAGAAGGAAATGCCATTATAGAAAGATAATGCGTTAAGATGGACATACAAGAGAGAGAAAGAGAGAGAGAGAGAATCATATTGGAAGGAAAATTAGAGAAAAGGAGATAGAACAGGGAGAATTTTTCAAAATTGTTATCAGTGGTAATGCAGAAGATACGGATGGATCGTCATAAACGGGTTTAAAAGAAAAAGAACTGGGAAATTATTCACAGGGCAGACTCCATCTGACACTAGAGCGTCATCGGTTCTTGGCTCTTTCAGTAATTGCTATTTTAAAAATGTATTCAAATTCATACACAATCATATTGACCAGGAGTGATTACATTCACCTGATATTATGTACCTTGCATAAGATACTGTGTTTGCTGCGTAAACATTTTGACTTGCCCGACCTAACCAAAACACCCTTCTTATGAATAGTGGAATAACAAGCCCGAGACGAAAGGCATGTTAAGTTGACTGGTAGAAATACACTTCTAATCTTTGCATTGCAGTATATAACATTTACTCTCCTTCGGCGAGGGCTTTAAAACTATTTAAGGTGTGTTCTGATATGATGCGACTTTGTGCCGCCACACTGTGCCGCCATATTTTTGTGCACAGGTCTATGGGGACAAAACAATGTCGCCGAGGCAGGACACATTTTGATTTGCTGCCTGGCTGAAAAAAGCACACCAATGGAATTACTAAAAAGTTAGCGCAAACATTGTTGTCATGAGATTGTGCAAATTTTAACAAACTTCTCTCTTATTTGAAATTGACGCGTTATAAATGCGCGGCACAAAGTGGCGGCACAGAGAGAAAGTAAAGAGCTATTAAGTATATTGGGCCGTATCGATAAAAGTAGTATTTGCTTAGAAGCTAAACTACCTAGTAATAGCTATTATGCCAAAGTGAAAGCTGAAAGCGATTACTTGCGCCGGACCTTTTTCTTGGGCAGAGATCTGTACCGGGTGTCGCAAAAAGTGGAAAGGCGGATTTTTCATTTTTTCAGTATTAGGGGACCTACTTTGTCTTTAAGAATTATAATAGTTTTTTTATCTATCATTTTAAAAGCATCTTATGTCTGAGACAAATATACCAAGATATCTATTTCCATTTCCTAAAGCTGCCTTTTAACACATGTTCTATGGCATGTTTCTGTTGTTAAAATGCATAATTTACGTCATGAGGCTTTCCTCAACCATTGTAACATGTTACATACACACTGACAAGGCCATTCTTGACACAATTCTACTCTAATCGGTAGTAAAAATCTAAATAAAAGGGCTAGAATTTAAACTTAGCTAACCAATTTCTGTGATCATAACCAATGCTCCCAATGACGTAAAATATACTTTTCGAAAGCAAAGTACTTGATATAAGCTGCCGTTAAGCTTTTTTGAGACACCTGGTTTAGCTCAAGCACAGGGCTACGGTTCAAAAATTCTTCTGAATGAGCATCTCAAAATTCTTCTGAATGAGCATCAATTCTTCTGAATGAGCTTCTTCTGAATGAGCATCTCAATTCTTCTGAATGGGCTCTTAGTAAAACGTTATCAATCAAATATTTCTATAGGGCCCAGTATTGCCAGGTAAGCGGTGTGTTGTTTGACAGGTGGTATATTCATAATATTGTTTGAAAGTTTTCAACAGGTTATGCAATCCGGCCCGTCAGTTTAAATTCTCATGTCAGCAATAACTGTACCTTTTAACATGTGGATTTGTTATTGCTTGTGAGTCATTACTTTTCAGCATGGATTTCTTGGATTATTATAGTGCTTATGTCTGTCTCATTATTAGTCATTATTAGTCTAAATTTCTCTTCTTCGTTTAGTCTTTGAAAATCTGGTAAAGTCATGTTGAGTTTAGACATCAGTCTTGATCTAAGATCGTTTAAGTGGGTGCATTTCATGAGGAAGTGCGTTTCATCCCCTAAGCCTGTATTACAAAGTAGACATATCCTATCTATTTGTGGTAATTTCTTGTAGCGACCTTAATTCCTCAAATATTACATTACTGTTACTTATCCTGATTTTAGCATGTCTAGTATATTTTGATGTATGTATTTTCTCCATATCAAGCAAAAGGCAGTTTTCCATTTTATAATTTTATTTAGGGTTTAATAATTATGTTCTCAATTTTGGAGAGTAGTCAATGTTATTATCATTTATTAGGCTGTCCTTCCAGGCTTTTTATTTATCTAGCTTTTGATTTGCCCCGGGAATTTGCCAAATATAGCTTTCTTTTACCTTCAGATCGAGAATGTATTGTGATTTTGCCAAATATGTGAGAATCCTAATGAATGTAGTAGAGATTTCATGTGTTTGCAATAATTAGTGTTTATGTTCATGCCCTCGAAGTAAGCTTGTTTTAATAATAATAATAATAATAATAGATGGGATTTGTAATGCGCCAAATCCACTCTGCAGAGTGCCCAAGGCGCAGTGAAAGAAAGAAAGAGAGAGAAGAGCACAAATACAATGATAAATTAAGGAACAATTAAGAGTAGGAAGCATTGAATAGACGTGTCTTAAGGTAACGTTTAAATGTGTCAATTGAAGTGCATTCACGGATAACCAAGGGAAGATCATTCCAGAGAACAGGGCCAGCGTGAGCAAAAGCCCGTACCCCCCATGTCTTAACGGATTTGGGAACAACTAGGGAACCAGAGTTGGATGAACGTAGGGACCTGACAGGAGTGTATTTGTTAATCAGATTGATGTTGTATTGTGGAGCAGAACCGTTAATTGCATGAAATACAAGGAGAAGGATTTTGAAGATGATGCGATCTTTGACTTTCAACCAATGTAGAGATTTCAGGATGGGTGTGATATGAACATGTTTTTTTAGATAGGGTAACCATGCGTGCTGCAGCGTTTTGGAGCTTTTGGAGTTTAGACAACTGGGTGTTGGGTAAGTTGTAAAGCAAGGCATTCCCGAAATCAAGTCGTGAAGAAATCAGTGCATGAACTAATTTTTCAGTGGCAGATTTTGACAAATATTTCCTAATGAACCCAATATTGCGGAGCTAATACCTTACGGATCTACAGATGTTGGTTATTTGACTTGACATAGACATTCCACAATCTAACATGACCCCTAGGTTACTAAACTATTATCCGCGGAGGTTACTATGTGATGCCAACACCCGACTGCATCGTTTAGTGTAGTTAAAGCAAGGGGGAATGGTCCGGTAACCAAGACGGCGCTGTTCATCGCAGACCTATCAGTTCCTATAGTAGGATTTTTAGAAACTTTAGTTGTAGAGCTTCTGGTAGGAATGTTTTATAGCATTTTTCACTTTTTTTTCTCATTTATCAGATATTCGAGCCCCCTTATTTCAGAGTTATGTAGAATAATCGATTTTACACATGTATCAAAAAGTTTCAAGTATGGTATTAAGCATATTCGGTCTTTGGGGAAAATGTTTAGTAGGCTGAACACGGCTTTTTTTTTTTTTTTTTTACTTTATTGACAGTATTTGATTGCATAAGTAAACGTGCCTGATGGTTCAAAGATGATTCCTAGATATTTATATTCGTTAGTTACTTCTATATATGTTTTATGACAGAAAACTTATTTTTCTTTAGCATTCTTCCTGACTTATCCTGCTTATTGAAGATTATTATCTTTGTCTTTTGCGTATATCAATTTCTAAATTCCTCTTTTCACAACATTCATTTAAGTGGTTCAGTGCATTTTGAAGTCCACATTCCTTTTCAGCTATGATGACCAGATCATCTCCATACATAAGTCATGATTTTTGTTTCTCCAGAGCCTAAAGTCACCGGATGGCAATCATCTCCAAATGAATCTACAGTATCGTTCAAATATAAAGAGAAAAGGGTTTGGCTTAGTAAACATCCTTGTTTTACTCCTACCGAAGTTGAGAAAGAAGGAGTGATTTTATTTTGGAGTTTGATAGAAAATCGAACTTCTTTATACATATTTTTCAATTACATTGTAAAATGGACCAGTTATGTTGTAATTTTTTAACTTGAAGGGTAAAGCTTTTCGATTGACAAGATCGAACGCTTTGCCCAACTCCACAAAGCATTAATGCTACTGTTAAGCATTTTATCAACTAGCGTCTTTAAAGTAAAAATGTGATCACTGGTTCTGTACCCTTTTCTAAAAACCTATCTTTCTAGAGGTTATTATGTAGTGTTTCTTCGAGATATGTTTGAAGTCCATTAAAACTTCAAACTTCAAACATTCGAGATATGTTTGAAGTCGTCTTGAGAACTTGTGAGAGCTATCCCTCTGTAATTAGAGGGGTCCTTATTACACCCACCTTTGAATATTGGAGTTATGAGATTTTCCCTCCAAATATCAGGATAAATACCCGCTTTTTAAGTATAGCATTGAATGCATCTACATAAGTTGTTTTAATCGCATCTAATACTTCTTTGTCTGTAATGTTAGAATTCAATTTTCGTATCATAGTTCGCGCGTTTCGAGTCTTTTCAAAATCAAAATTACTTCATAGTCTTTGTTCATAAGTTTTTTGAAATGATCATGCCATTCTTTCGCTGTTATATTTGTGGAATAATTATATCTGTTCCGTTCTTTCATTACGCCACTGCCGTACTGGGGGGGGGGGGGGGCTTGGGGTGCGCCAGCCCCCCCCCCCCAAAAAAAAAAAAAATCAACCATGGTTTATTTTCAATTTTATATTAGTAATATCACGTGAATTTCATTATTTCTCCCTAGAACTCCCTTTTTACTGTTAAGTAACGCATTAACAATTTCCCAAATAGCATGCAGAGCAAGGCAGAAAATACGCATAATATCAATACTAATGTTTTTTTTTAATATAAAAGCAAGTGCTATATCATAAAATACGCATAATATCAATACTAATGTGTTTTATGATATAACACTTGGTTTTATCTGTTTATCTGACAATGGATTCAAACTTTGATAATGAATATTCTTAGATTTACCAAAACTAGACACGGGCTTTAAGTTTGTAGTCCTGAATAGCGTTCTTTTACAGAGTTGCAAACCATCAATACTGCAAAAAGCTCCTAACCATGGGAGTGCACCCGCGTAGCCAAGGGGGGGGGGGGGGGGGTGGGCGATGGGGGCGGTCGCCTACTCAGTCCAAAACGCCAGCAAAAACGAAAGAAAAAAATACAATGAAAAATAGCAGGAGCGAGAAAAGAAGAAGGTAAGAGAACAATTCAAAGAAACGTCGGAGCTTCCGCGGGAAGGGGGAAACTCTCCCCTCGCTGCACCCTCCCTCCCCCCTAAGGAGCGCGCTTCGCGCGCTCAGCAACTGATTCACATGCTTCGCGTGCTCACTACCGCCCCCTTAAATGAAATCCTAGCTACGCCGCTGTGGGAGTGAAACCCTGATACCCCACTGTGTCACACCCTCTCCATGCTCGTCCCTTTTATTTCATAGTGTCTTTGTCGGTATTATTATCATAAGTAATAAGGTATTTGTGTACCGCTGGCATTTGTTTGAAACTTGCGAAAATTATTTGGGTTGGGTTTTCAAGTTCATGAAAAAAAAATTCTTTTCTGGTCGGTAGACACGCGTATCCATAATAGTGCATGTCATCAAATTTGATGTTTCATATTGCATGTATTGTACTTCAAATGTTTATTTTTTATGATATTTACTTCTTTTGTTGGAAATAAAAAAATGAAAATTGAACTGAACCAAAGTTGGAATTTTCTTTTCAGGTTTTGCAGATAGCATATATTTAAGTCGAAAAATGAAAAAGCTCCGTATCGTGAGGAGTGGGGGGGGGGGGGTATCCCCGGCTCGGTCCCTCAAGATTGGTCGCTTCGCCCCTAGCAAAGACTGAGCCCCCCCCCCCCTCCCCCCCCCCCCAAAAAAAAAAATATATATATATATTTTGGCTCATTACGCCACTGCATTACGCTGACAAGTCTTCAAAATGATGAGGGGTCGTTTTGGTTTAGATGTATGTTTCTTGTGAGCTCTTTGATTTTTACGTGATATTCGCAGAAGGAGTTTTTGTTCGTAAAGAACTTTAAGCCGTGATGTCGTATTCCATGGTGTTTTTCTAAGGTCTCTGCATAGCTTCCGTATTAGTCGTAGTTTGAATCTACAGATCGATTGAAACCATGGCTTATCTTTTTCTTTTTAGTTACTCTCGTATTTTGGCCAAGAGAAACTCCTACGGCAACGTTTAATATCTTAGTAAAGTTATAAACTGTTTAATTTATTTTCATTTTGTTATCATATAATGAAATGTCTAGTATCTAATCTAATTTTTTCAAAGATCTCTTTGTTTAATTTCGTAATAAATCGCTCTTCAGTCGTTCTGTTCCATTTACACGGTTTTATGTCATGTAAGTCATCATTAGTAAATACAAATGAATGAATGGTTAATGTTATTTGGCAATGATCAAATAACAGAGGGCAGAATTCTCCAACTTCAATTGCTATAACTTTACTGAGTAATGAGGCGCTATATACTACACCAATCGTCTATGGAGACACCTCTTGAATTGTAGAATGTATGTGTATTCGCATGATTGCAGGAGAGGCGGAGCCGGGGCGGGGAGACGGGGGGGGGGGGGCACAGGGCCGAATCTTTTCCAGGCACCCCAAAAGTGCCCATTAAGCATGAAAAATGCCAAATGCCCCTATTCAAACCTATTCATTGCCCCCTTTTACGCCTTACAAGGGCCCTTTTTTGTAATTGCCCTTTCACCTTCCAGTCAGTGCCCTTTTCAATGTTTTCTGCTTCAGATAAGTAGTCCTTCTTACATCCTACAACTTTCCCCCTTTTTCCACCAAACTAATGACCCTATCCCATTTTTCATAGTGCTCTTTTCCCTTTTGAGAAGTGCACCCTTATCACTTCTTATGAATGTCCCTATATATTTAAATGTGGTGAGTGCCCCCTTTGCCTGCGCATTTTTGGTAATAATAGTTCAGTTGCCCTTCTGATTTTAATTTGTTTTTATCTTATTTCAATTAATTTCTTTATTTCCACGTTCACCTTACATCAATTCAGTAAATAATGCAAAACATAATGTATCAAGTAAAGTAATACAAATATGCCAACCGTTATACCCGTACGCCCGTACGGTTAAATAATATAAAATATATTATCATAAATATCTTGATAAATAGATGGGCGAATGACTTATAACTGAACACTGTACACTGAATAATTATGTCTTATTGTTTTACTTTTGCTGTTTGGAATCACTATGATTATTTCTTTCGATGGTATTACTCCCTAGGTACCGGGTTTATATGCTGGCTCCACTCGCTGATTTCCTCTGTGTTATCATGGCGTGCCCTGGGAATGGGAAGCCAAAACGCTATTGGAATGTGGTTTGGTACAATATATATTCATTTATTTATTATTATTTTGTGATATCATTTCTCACAGTCGCGGATCTTCGGGTGCGGTTCAAGCTCTATACAATACTCTTTCACCTAGTGTCCATGGGCATGATACGAGAAAAAGTTTAATTTTGTAGTATCAAAACGATTAACGAATTGGAAACTCCTTTTATTTTAACGGTATACAATTTTGGAATTATCTACCTAAACATGTAAAAAAAGTTGTAAAAAGTTACATTTAAAAAGATTACTAAAACGACATCTGAAAAATGAAACCCTTCTATTACTCCAATGTTAATTATTCTCATTACTGTAAACAGTTTATATCGTTCGTTACATAAGTTGTGGTCTCAAATTTTATATAGCTTTATCTTCTATTAGTTTTATCACTTATTCTGCTTATATTTGAATGTTCTGTATTGATATTGTTTAACATAGTGTGCAGTTATGTATCTCTGATATCATGGTATGATATTTAATTACTTCTCATTGGTTCAATGTATGGGACCCCATTGGAAATCTTGGCTTTCATGAGCTATCCTGTCAAGGTATTTGATGCCTTTAAACCTATACTTGTCTTTCATGTGTTTTACCTGACGAATAAAATCAATCAATCAATCAATCAATAGTATGAATTATGGTGATAAAGACTGGATGAGATGAGTTTGGGAAAGTGTACTCTTTTAGGAATTTGAGTTGCAGTATATTTTGATTATGTGGAAGAATGTGTTTTATGTCTTTCTATGAAATGTTCTTGTCACTTTGTTTTTCTCTTTTCACGATGACTGCTAATTATTTGTAAATTTTGTGATTCTAATTGATTGTGAAACAATAAAACACATAATTTAATTAATTTTTCCTGGGAAATTCGGAGATGGGAAAGTACGTATCCCATGCCATGGCTATGTCGTTATCACAGACCACTCCTTCCAAGTGCAATGCCCATGGTAGGGTTGGGGGTTTGATCACTCGCAGCTCTCTAGCTCAAGGTGGGGAAGGTGGGGGGGGGGGGGTTGTGTTTCATAAAGCTGTTCGTTAAGTTATGAATGGCTTTAAAAACGGCTTGTATATTGCAAATCAAATGGGAAAATCGCATCGGATAATATATGCAGACGTAGATTGATTTATTGTTTACAATTCAGACATTTTATTGGGAAGTATAGGCCCGTTTTCACGATTTTGTGCTACAATAATGTGAGATTATAAGCGCCGTCACACGTGACTTTGTCTGCACCTGTGCAGAAAAAAAAAAATCTTTGGACATCCCCCTTTTGGCACTTTAAATTCAAGTCTTTTGTAAAGTCCAGTGAACTCCATACTACGTAGTCGTAGTAGTAGTATGGAGACTGTTTTGAACTCCATACTGTTCGACCCCGTTCACATCTAGCTTTGGGCCGTTGTCACCGGATGAGATGACCGTCCAGATGAAAAAAATATTGTTCAGGTTTCATAAACTCTCCTGATAATTTTATAAGATCTATGCAGGTAGCATCAGAATTTGTTGCTTGCATTTTCTAGGCTCAAAAACTATAATTTTTATGGGACTTGATATAAAGACTTGACCAATTGTGTTTGCATGGAAACCGAAAGTGCCTACTGTTGAATATCATTTGCGGTAGGGGGAATTTATTGATTTACATTGGAATTGAAATTCCAAAGCCTGAAAATGTGTATTCTGTTGTAAAAAATTTAACAGAAAATTTTGATCTTATCATCGGTATGGACAAGCAAATTTAAAGAAAATCAAAATTGAAATGTAGTTTTTAACAAAAGATTAGGAAAACATGGCAGTTCATTAATAAGCTTGGTATTTGTTTTTAATGACAGGGAAAGGGACAGAAGCCAAGCTGGACGTTAATTTTTGGCATCGTAATCCAAGTATTCTTTGGTATGTATATATCATCCCATCTTTATTTCTGCTGAATGGTAATCTTTTCGTTTCACCTACAGTTCGGAGAGGGGTGTTTGAATACGGTTGGTGAAATTTGATATACTAAAGGGCTTAAAGACCACGAATCAACTGAAATATATTTACAGAGCAACCCGTCAGTAGAAGTAACAAAACTCCCCTATGGCCAGTTCGCCCCTGCCTACTACATGTAGAATTTGTAATAATTGCATATATACTCATTTTATATAAAAAAAAGATATATATATATATATATATATATATATATATATATATACCCTCCCCCTCTTTCTCTTCCCTTTCTTCCATAGTCAAAACTGAAAGGGGAGATAGCATTTTCTTTTTGATGTTCCAGATTGCTCAGAAAGTAAAGGGGCCTTTTTAAAATCCCAAAGTGATTTTCCGAAGTACAAGATGAAGAAGAACAAAATCATGATAAAAAGTGGAAGCAACAATCAAGCAAGTGGAAAACGCCATTCATCGTAAAAGAACGATGAACAGCTGCTGCTATGATAAAGCTGTATTAGGAGGAGATTTCAAAATTGATGTTCATGTTAATCTATTTGTTGTATAATGCTTTGACACTTTTTAAAAAAATTTTCACACAGCCTCTGTTCAGTTATTGGCTACCAGGGAGGTTGCATTCCGTAAGGATGGATTGGACCTGAACTACGCATCCTTGCTGAAGGAGTGTAAGAAGATAAAACTTCCCAATGGCACAATGATACAGACCGTTCCAAAGCTGTTCCAGGCACCCTTGGTAACCGCTTGCTCTGGTGGGAAGAGTAAATATGGACCTCCACTTACACAGGCAGTGTGCAGATTCCCTGGTAAATACTTCTTGTATGTCTGCTCCTCCTTCCATTTATCTATAAGAAGAAAAGTGAGAAAAAAAAAATACGCAAAGCAGATATTTTCTCGAGCTGCGATTGCTATTTTATACTCTCGTATCATAGCGTGTCATGTGACTGCAAGCATTCGACGAATAGATCCAAGATTTTTAAAGAATGGGAGACAGAAGCATGGTTCCCCAAAGTATGAGCAGACAAAGATAGAGGAAGAGAGAGAGAGAGAGAGAGAGAGAGAGAGAGAAGAGAGAGAGAGAGAGAGAGATAGATGATATCACAATGTTGAAGTGCAGTTGTTTTCCCCCTAAACTCTGATAAGCGGAGGAAAAATAAGTTATGTTTTTTAATGTTTTAAAGCAGACATATGGCGCCATACAAATGCTGTGAATTATCATCATCATCATGTACAAGAAGGAGATTAGGACTTTTCTGATGACAAAATTCATCATGAATTTTGGGTTCACGCAGTTGATTTTATGTGTGGATTATATTGATTTAGTTAATCATGACAACGATTATTATTAGCTCATTTAATAATTCATATTTTTAATCATCAAAAAAGATGGACGAGATAACGTTCCAATGATGAAAAAAGAGGATGGCAATGAGAAATGACATATTTATAGCTTTTCTGTCATTCTGTTTATGATATTTCTAGAATAGTTTTACCTCTATTCGGTGTGAAATCAACTTAATTGACGCGGAAGCATGTAAGAAATGCAAATTCTTTATGAAAAATCAAATAGCTGTGGCAGTATAATATGCCTGCAGAGTGCGTGTATTGTACATATTTGTATATTTTCTCCAAATGAATGCGAGATTTAATCTGCCACACCACATCTATACCCCGTACCTGAAACCTGTAATGGATGTTTTTTTCAATAATTTTCAATCCAGCAAAATTGAGATTAATTTTTGCCCAGCCACCGAAGGTGGAACGAGACTAAAGGATCCTTAGTGGTGTCGGTCCGTCTGTCCGTCCGTCGTTGGTCCGTCTGTTGTCCATCCGAAACCATTACAAAACTTGAATGACTTCGCGACCGTTTGCCCGTGTGGAACCAAATTTCGATGGTAGATGGACGGTAGATGCCTCGATGGGACCTCAATGTAATTTAGGGGTGAAAGGTCAAATGAGGTCAAATGTTAATATTTTCTACAGGGGTTAGTAAACTTTTGGTCCACTAGCCTATTTGTAACCAAGCTTGGATGGTAGATGCTCTGTAGGGACCTCAATTTAATTTGAGGGTCAAAGGTCAATAGGAAAGTCAAAGGTCAAATGAGTTTAAAACTTGAATAACTTTGTGACGTTTTGCCCGTTTGGAACCAAACTTGGATGGTAGATGCTCTAAAGGAACTTCAATGTAATTAGGGGTCAGAGGTCATGTATGTAGGTCAAAGGTCAAATGAGGTCAAATGTTAACACTTGGGTTAGTAACTTTTGCATCCACTAGCCCGTTTCTAACTAAACTTCGATGGTACATGCCTTACAGTGACCTTAATGTTTAGGCATGTTATCTTTATGTCGTTGTACGAAAGAACGCGTTGGAACACAAAATACAAAAATTCAAAAATTAAATGTCTA
This sequence comes from Echinometra lucunter, assembly GCA_029962745.1. Classification (NCBI taxonomy): domain Eukaryota; kingdom Metazoa; phylum Echinodermata; class Echinoidea; order Camarodonta; family Echinometridae; genus Echinometra; species Echinometra lucunter. The sequence goes on from JAPZVO010000718.1 coordinate 19,205, forward strand.
TTTTGACATATTGTAATAGAATTTCAGCAAAGATCATACCACAAGATGATCGTATTTCCGTTTACAAGGTCTACATGCTATCTGTGAAAATTATCAATCATTGTTTGAAAAAATTTGATTCTTAAAGGTCACAGCTAATCATATATTTAGAATTGCTAATCATGTTTGAGCCTTGAAGTTAACTGAATATAGGTGGAGCCATATATACAATATAGGAGACGCTGTCGCATTCATCTCGTTTTCTCTAGGTCTTCTGTATTGAAAATCTAGTACATGTATCGCACCTACATGTTTATGTCAATAATCTGTTAATGAACCCAAACTATTGAATTTATCTTATTTTCATTGGTTCCCCAGATTGTCATAGTAATCCCTGTCAGTACGGCTGGTGTGAGGAGACTCTACAAGGTTATCAGTGCCTTTGTTTTCCTGGATTTCATGGGAATCACTGCGCTGAAAGTGAGTACAACTCTATCCCTATTTATAGATCCATTTTTCCAATACAAAATTTCCATGAAACCTTACCCTTGTCCTCTTCGCATTCTCTCTCCTACAGCAGTCAAATCTTGTCTATAAAATTAATGTGTGCACTGGCGTAAATCCCGGGGGGATCGGGGTATATAAATATATATATATATATATATATATATATATATATATATATATATATACCCGCACACTTTTTCGAAAGGGGATGATGTGTACAATTATCTCCCCCCCCACACACACACACACACACACCCACACATACATTTAAAAAAGAAATAAAAAAAAAGTAAAAGAGAGGGAAATAGAAAGGAAAAAAGAAGATTGAAAATAAAGGGAACACCTGGAAGCGCTCGCTCGCATTTTCGGTATCTTGGCCAATGCCATTCTTAAGAAAGGAAATAGGATTTCATATTGTCTCTCTATCCAATGTTCATGCAATTCTTCTACTCATGTATAACTGCAAGGATTCGAGCGGCAAATTGACCAACTTGACCTAAAATGGATGGACTTTCAGGAGATAACGCTCTGTGACTATTAGCCACCCAGCCACCGTCTTATAATAACCATTATACGTAAATTACACGAACGCCTAAGAATACGCCATAGTGTTAAACCACAATTAAGCAGTTGTGATAGCTGTGATACTTTAACTATTTCTGACGAAATAAACACCAAAAATATGAAATTGACGAGAGTGGGAATCGAACTCGAGACCTTTCATTTCTAGAACGGTCGTCCATCCGATCGAGCCACGAGAAGCTCTTGTCGAGATCGCGTTCTTTATGACATTCATGCATTGCTAGTCCTATTTCTCAGACGAGCTCAAGCTTCGCATTGTGTGCCCGTTCAGAGCCCGTTAATATAACACTATGGCGTATTCTTAGGCGTTCGTGTACTTTACGTATAATAGTTATTTATAAGAAGGTCAAAAGTCATAAAGATTATTTTGAGAACTTTATTTATGATTCAATGATCATGGGTTTGAACATGTTTTATATTTCTCTTTAAAACGTTGAAAATTTGAAGTCTTATGTCTTATTATTATGTTGCCAAGTATTATCTGCTTGCGTTATGGCATTGTGAACATAAATTGCAATACTATTTTATTTTGAGTTCGGTATGCCCACATATAGATAAAGCCATCTCAAGGAATTAGTTTTGATTTGAATTTTGTAACGCATTTCATCTAGCATCAACTGCATCCTGTTAGGCTCTTATGTTGAATGTTGAGTGTTGAATATGTTTATTGTCCATAAAGGAAATTTTTTTACATCCGATAAATTTGAAATACAAATACAAATACAATTTCAAGTGAAAAAACAGAGCAAAGATACAAAATTATTCATCGATTAATTGCCACTATAGGTGCAAACAATACATCAAAAACTACATTAAAGATCCCCCCCCCCCCCCTCTCCAAGGGCAACCCTAAATCAAGTCTGTTTTTGTCAAGCCACCGAGGTGGAGAGACACTATAAGGGATCTTTTGCAGATGCTGGACCGAATCTTTGTTACAATCTCCCACAAAACATTCGACAGGCACCCAATTTTGCAAATTTCAAATCTGTACTTAAAACCCACCTTTTCCGCCTTCCTTACTTATTATTAACTTTCATTTGTCTATTTTGTCAATTATGTACCTATTTTGTTAATTGTAATACTTGCTAGTCATTGGTTTGTTAACATGCTTGTGTGGTGTTGATGTATTTTGTTTTAATTCTGTATGTGCTGCGCATAGAGAAGTGTATGCTTATCATGAGCTTTATAAGCTTAGTACTGAGCGGCGTCCGTCCGTCGTCCGTTACGCTTATGAAACTTGAATAATCTTACGACCATTTGCCCGTTCTAATCAAACTTGGCTGGTAGAGGCTTTATAGGGACCCCGATGTTATTTTGGGTTCAAAGGTCATGTATGTAGGTCAAATGTTAAAATTTACTTGTAAGTTAGGGGTTAGTAGGCTGACTTTTGAACCCCTAGCCCATTTGTAACCAAACTTGGATGGTAGATGTCTTACAAAGATCTCAATGTGTTGTGTTTTTTTTGGTCAAAAGTAACATATGTAGGTCAAAGGTCAAATGAGGTCAAATGTTACAATTTACTTGCACGAATGACTTACACAAACGTGGCGAGACACATTGTGGCTGTAGCCTTGTTTTAACTCTGAGTTTGAATAGGCCTACTTAACTCGGCGTTTTGGTTCTTTGAAAATAACTTTCACTAAAAACAGGATTCCTAGTTAAGAAGGTACATTCACTCATCTGAAGAGTTAACTTCATTAGCATCAAAAAGGAACGCGAAAACACGACAATGATCAGAATTCCAAGTTGCTTTCAATTATCTCTTCAATTTCATTCGCTAAAATACACTGTATCAACTGATGCAACGACCGTGACTTCACCAGAATCTACTCTGCCAGCAACCTCCCCTACATCGACATCAAGTCCACCGTCCACGACTGCCGTTATGAAATTTTCAGACATATGGTTCCACTTTGTATCATTTTGTAGCGCCCTCTAGCGTCGCAGTCGTGCAGCATAACAATATAGTTTGTGGACTTATGCTACATCCCACCATAACATACTGTGAGTGATGCTCTTTCATTGAAACCCTCATGTCCTCCTTCTAAAGTTCATCCACCGTGCTCTGTCAAAATGGGTCAACAGCTTGCCATTTAATACATAATGCATGAGTGACTAGCCAGTGTTTGAAGGCTATTTCCTCCAAAACTACACATGACCTCGAAAGCTACCTCTGGGAATATATCCATTAATACCTAATAAATCATTTGTACCATCTCGATTTTTTCTTTTATGTCAAACCCCCAACGTACTTTTTCCATCAAAGATTGGCAGGAAAATTTTCCCAAAACAGGTATTAATATTAATCAGGACTAGTCAATTACACGGAGAGAGGGGTGAGTTATAAGTTATTTAAAAATGCGGCGTTTTATTTACTTTGTATTATTGTTTCATTGTGTGTTACTGAAAACATTTAATTTTACTATTTTTGGTGGATAAATAGAACTGATCATATGATTAGATGTATAAATATTCTCCACGTTGCGCATAATGTAACCCTCGACAGTCGATCAGTCTGTGAACGTAGAGAATACACGACGAAATTCTGTGTGAGAGAAATCAGACAATCGTGGCAATGTACAAATCCCCCCCCCTCTCTCTCTCTCTCTCTCTCTCTCTTTCTCTCTCTTATGAACTCAAACACCCGCACACCCATACCCAATTGTAATGTCTATGTTATCTGGGCATGCTCCAAGTGTTGAACATTTAAAAAAGTAATCATAAACAAGTCAATGTTATATCTCATATGTTTCAAAGTAATATGGATTAGCGTGAAGGAAATATTAGCATAAATCATCTTATTGACGAAATGGCCCAGACTTCCAAACAAAGAGGCATAATCAATATATGCCATTTGTTTTGATAACAAATGTTTTGCATTCTCATTATCTAGGATCAACTCTGCCAACTGATGGAACGATGATCACTCCATCGGACTCTACTCTACCATTAACCTCCCCTGAATCGACATCAGGTCCACCAACGACTACCGGTACAAAAATCACATGCAGATGCTTTCTATTAGAGATACAAACACTTGCACACCCACATCATTTTCTTTTAATTTATATCTTCTTTGAAATCACGTTAATCTTTTATAAGTACCCGGGCATGCCATCATAGTCAGATTGTTTGAAAACTTGATTTAAGATGGAAGAATCCTTGGTTTGAACGTGTTTTGTACTCCTTTCAACATTCTAAATATTAAAAGAGCTTTCAAAGAAAGAGTTGATATATGGAATTGTGAACATAAATTGTCCTAAAGATATCATCATACTTATGTTTGTATAGTTCAAACTCTTGTGAGGCTATCAGTTTGGTAGATGCACTAAACTCTCAGATATTATTGGTAATGTATCAACGAATAACTTGCACTTGCCCACATGAAGAGCCACCATAAATACAAGCAAACAGTTTTAATAACAGTGTTTGAATTCTCTTCATTTAGCATCAACAGCAGCAAGTGATGCAACGACCGTCACTCCATCGGACTCTACTCTGCCAGTGACCTCCCCTACATCGACTCCAAGTCCACATACGACTACAGGTATGAATTTCTCAGATACAGCTCTCCCCTTCTCTCTCTCTCTCTCTCTCTGTCGAACCCCCTCTCTCCTACTCAAACACCTACAAACTCGTACTCTTTTCTGATAATTCTTATCGTCTTTGAAATCACTCTCTCCTATGATTCTATCTGCACGTGCTATTGGTGTCAGGACTGGATGGTTGAAAACTTGAAAAAAGATTTGTCGGATATATTAAAATCCCAGTTATGTTCGATAATATGTATTGATGAAATAGCTCAGCCTTCCGAAAGAAATAGGCATAATTAATATATGCACTTGGTTTTGATAACAAGGTTTGAAAACTGTTTATGACATCTATCCAAATATTGTGATATGGAAAGGTATATAGCAAAGTTAAATCTGAAAGAAAATAATTTTGAGAAAAAATGGTTTCATTTCACTAAATGTTTTTGAGAGTCTGTGTTCATTTTGCTTGTTTGTTCTTTGCATGTTATAGAGTAGTATACAACACTGTTTGATACGCTGCAGCTGTGCGGCTGCATATTTTGTTTATATTTTGTTATTTCTGTTGTTATATTATACGACGAATCATGGAAAAAATATTTATGTATCGTTCTTTTGTAAAAAAAAAAATGTTATTTTGTTGAAGATCAGTAAAGGAACCCAGTGGAAGGGTAAATAAAAAACAAAAAATCTTTGAATTCTCTTCATCGAGCATCGTCTGCACCAACTCTCTCTCTTTCACACACACACCCACACACACACTCCCACCCGCACACTCAATCCATTTTCCTATGATCTATTTCTTTGAAATCACTGTAATCTTCTAAAATTCTATCTTGGCATGCTGTCTTTAATAGTCAAATTTATTGGAACCTTGACTTAGATGCAAGGATCGTTGATCCCTGTTTTATTCCATTTTAACATAATTTATTAAAAGTTAAAAGAGCACTCATACAAAATTCCATGTTATGTCCCATACGTTATTAAACTTCGATTATAGTATTATGGAATTGTATCATGGAATTGTGAACATAAATTGTCCTAAAGATATCATGTTAATATTTGGTATAGTTCAAGTTCTTGTGAGCCAAACAGTGTGGCAGATGAACTAAAATCTAAGATATTATCGGTTATGTAACAAATAACTTGAACTTGCCCCATACGAAGAACCACCATAAATACAGGCAATTAGTTCTGATAAAAATGTTTGAATTCTCTTCATTTAGCAACAGCTGCAACAACCTCATGCAACGACGATCACCGTGACTCCCTCGGGCTCTGCTCTGCCAGTGACCTCCCCTACATCGACATCAGGTCCACATACAACTACAGGTATGAATTTCTCAGATACACCTCTCCCTCTTCTCTTCTCTCTCTCTCTCTCTCTCTCTCTCTCTTCTCTTCTCTCTCTCTTCTCCTCTCCTCTTTCTCTCTCTCTCTCTCTCACCCTCCTCTGCCCAAGCCCAAACGCCCACAAACTCGTACTCTTTTCTTATAATTCACATTATCTTTGAAATTACTCACTCCCCTATAATTCTATTGCACATGCTACAGGTGTTAAAATTGAATGATTGAAACCTTGAAATATGGATTTATGTTATGGAAATATTAACATAAAAAGATATTCTCTTCTTTTGATATTTTGTAGGATTCAAGCTTTTGTTGGTCTATCAATTTGTTGAAAGATTAATCGGATATATTATCCCAGTTGTGTTCGGTAATATTTAAATAAAAAGCTTGGACTTCCCACAAAAAGGGAATCTTCAGTATATGCAATTAGTTTTGATAACAATGTTTCGAATTCTCTTCATGTAGGATCGTCTACACCAACTGATGAAACGACGATCACTCCATCGGACTCTACTCTGCCCAGTAACTCCCCTACATCGACATCAGGTCACCTACGACTACAGGTATGAAATTCTCTTCAGATACATTAAACACTATCAACATGATCAACCACCACCCTTTCACACTCACATACCCACTCTCACTCCCATCGGCACACTCAATCTCTTTTCTTATAATCTATATCTTCTTTGAAATCACTTTCATCTTCTCTAAGTTCTCTCTGGGCATGCTGTATTAGTCACATTGTTTGAAAACTTGATTTAGATGGCAGGAATTGTTGATCCCTGTTTCATCCCCTTTAAACATATTAAAAGCCGGGGTTTAAAAGTTATAAGAGCGCTCATGAAAATAGTCCCATGTTTTGTCCCATTCGTTATCAAATTTCAATTTTAGTGTTATAGAATGTATCATGGAATTGTGAACATAGATTGTCCTATATTCATGTTTAACTATTGGTAGAGTCCAAGCTCTTGTGTGAGGCAATCAGTGGTGGCAGAAGATGAGCTAAAATCCCAGATATTATGTATTAACAAAATAGCTTGAATTTGCCCACACAGAGAGCCACCATCAATGCAGGAACTCAGACTTGATCAGGGGCGGCACCAGGATATTTTGATAGGGAGGGGGGGGGGGGGGTAAGATGACCCATAGGTGAATTTATTGATGTTTTTTTAAATGAAGAGAAAAACAGGATTATTATATAGTTGCAAGCCAATGGCTTCTGTTTCCCCACATCCACTTCTTTACTTGCTCCTCTTTTTCTTATTTTTCTCCTTTTTTTTCTTTTTTTAAAATCACTTTTTTAAAATAATAGGGGGCATTCGCCCCCTGTAAGTGGGCGCCCCTGGTTTTTGATAATGATTGTTTGAATTCTCTTTCATCTAGGATATAACTTCACCAGCTTGATGCAACGACCAATCACTCCATTCAGGACTCTACTCTGCCATTAACCTCCCCCTGTATCGACATCAGGTCCACCTACTACTACCGATTATAAAATCAATAGATACAGCTCTCCCCTTCTTTCTTCTGTCAAAACCCATTTCTCCAACTCAAACACGTACAAACTCGTACTCTTTTCTTTTGAATTCTTATCGTCATTGAAATCATTCTCTCCTATAATTTCTATCGGCACATGCTACAGGTGTCCATACGTCGAATGGTTGATAAACTTGAAATATGGATTTTATGTTATGGATATATTAACATAGATTGTCAGAAAGATATTCACCTTTTAAAAAAATATATTTAAGGGGTTCAAGTTTTTTGTTCGGCTTGTCGTGAAAGAATAATGGTAATATATCATACCAGTTGCCACTGAGTAACCTTTATTGATGAAACAGCTTGGACATCCCACAAAAACTAGGCATAATCACTATATGCAATTAGTTTTGATAATAATATTTTCAATTCTCTTTATGTAGGATCAACTACACCAACTGATGCAACGACGATCACTCCATCTGGCTCTACTCTGCCAGGTAATCTCACCTACATCAACATCAGGTCACCACCTAAAGGTATGAAAATTCCCTTCAGATACATGAAACCTTATAAACGATCTCCCCTTTCAACACACACATATCCATCACAATCCCATCCGCCACTCTCAATCCCTTTTCTTATAATCTAATTCTTCTTTGAAATCATTTTTATATTCTAGAAATTCTATCTGGGCGTGCCCTCATAGTCAAATGATTAATAAACTTTAACTTTAGATGCAAGAGAAGAACATTGATTCCTAATTTTTTGTTCTAACTTGTTAAAAGTTAAGACATCACTCATGAAAAAAAAATCCACGTTATGTCACATTATCAAGTTTCGATTATAGTATTATAGAATTTCATCATGGAATTGTGATTATAAAATTTCTAAAGATAAA
>JAPZVO010000719.1:0-27506 GCA_029962745.1 Echinometra lucunter
TTCTTCCTTTCCCTTCTCCCTTCCTTTTTATTCCTTTCCCTCTTTTTCATTTTTTCCCGGTGGTTTGGTGGATTTTCCCGCTGCAATCCTTCAGGAGGGCACTCTGCCCCCCATGCCCCCCCCCCCGGCTGTTACGCCACTGATTTCATTTACAATCATCGGCAATCCGCCCGAAAGTCTGGGCAAGATGTTGCATGGTGACAGGGTGCTTTGCACAATGCAGCGGAACATGAACTTCCGACAATGAAAAAAATTACAAAGTTCGCGAGTTTTTTGCACAAAATGTCATGACATACAACTCAAGACAGTTCTTTGAAAATGTAAAGAAATTAACGCCGATTCGCCACAATGGTAGAACTTATTATGAATAAATTTCACTTTTTGAAAAAACCAGCGAAATTTAAACTGTACTCACCTCTTAACTTTTCCTAAAAATCCTGACTTTGTGTGGATAGACTGTTAACTTTCATTCAAGCCGTTTTTGTCGTATTTATTTGTATTTTAAGGGGACGCGACTATTCGGATTTTTGTGGTATAATTTTTATGAAGCGTCGGGTAAATTTCAATCGTTGAACCCGACCGTTCGTATATTTAAGGTGCACATCTATTTAAATGGTAGACCCGACCTTTCGCAAATCAAGTGGGCTGTTTTCATGAAATGTCGGGTTATGCGATTACACGGCCCGACGCGATTACCCGATGGTTCGAAGTAAGCCCATCCACACTAAGTCAAACAGGCATTAAGGGAAAATACGAACGAATTTGACTTTGTTGATGTTTTTGTTTAGGTTTGTTTGGAGAGTATTTTTTTTAAATTAAATGACAGTGTCTTTTCAATGAATGGCTTTCAAAAGTGCACCAGTTGACATCGCCGGGAGATAAAATTTCCACCCACGGTGGAATGAACAATAACCTTGCAATTACCAGTATTGCACTAGGAATATTGCATAAAATATTTATATCTCTGAAAGTGCAGCTAAACAATAAAGAATCCTTTCTCGTTTAGCTGGGATTTTAGATTCAGGATTGATTTTGACTAAGCATGGACTGATGTAATATGCCTATGTAGCTTAAAATTGATTCATCATATCCTGTTTCATCCTAGTTACTTAAATCTGATCAGAACAATTTTAAAATCAGTTTTAACTATTTGTGAAACACCCAGACCTTCTTTTATAGCATGATGAATTATTCAAACAAAGGGGGGGGGGTTCCAGTAAAAACACAAACCTAAATAAAATCTGAACCAAAGTGAATCCGTCGAATTTTTTTAGGGATCAAGTAATTTTCATGCAAATTCATTTTACATGTGCATTATAACAACGGTGGTTGTACTCCCTTTCTTTTTCCTGCTATTAGTGCCCCCCCCCCGGATTTGTTGAAGCATAACGTATGCCAGTGAAGAATCAAAGATGCCGGGATCGGGGGGGGGGTGGTCATATGTAAAAGTTAAAGGGAAGCTTAAATTTAAAACAAATAACAGCGCTATTACTAATCTCGTAAACATCAATATCAATCTTTCATGTGGAGATTTTTTGGTCTGTAGTGGTACATCCTTTGGCAAGACATTAATCTACATTTGCTGCTCAAACTCAGTTGTGTATAAATAGGTACTTGCTTGGTAACTTCTTTCTCGATTACTTTCAGCGCCTTAGGGCATCAAAAGTACATTAATAGTAATAATACTAAAGCGCCTGGAGCATCCCCATCGACGGATAATATGTGCCCAATATAACGTAGCTTTTATCATTATAGCATTATCAATCCAGTTTATTTTTTCGATGGGGGGGGGAGGGGGGAAGGGGAAAAACAAATGCTAAAATGTGTGATTTCCGTTTAACAGCGAGTTTACAACCAGCCTATTACACTCAGAGAGAGAGAGAGAGAGAGAGAGAGAACACATACACACACACAAAGGTGAAATAAGGGCACCACTCTCAATTTACGTGATAAAATATGCATATGGCTTGCACGGCAGAACACTGTAATCAATATCCGTTCTCACAAGACCGGACAGTATCTATTAGATAAGCTGAAAACAGCATAGCAGCGAAGCGGTAAGTATTATAGATGATAGGCAATGAGCATAAATCATGCCATGCCACGATTAAAATAGCATATGAAGAGGAGGATTAATGATTATCATTATAAGGGGCGGGGGGGGGGGGGGGAGAGAGCTTTCCAGTTATACTCGTTTGTATACCGATTATTGATTAATTTATCCTTGTATTGTTACACTGTAAAAAAAAGTCGGGCCAGTGTGACTCGGCAAATCAAAATTGGGCAATTTTTTCTTAATAATTTGGTTGTTTCTACGCAATTATTTACTACATGCAATTGCCCAATAAAATATAAAAATTAGTTGGGTAAATGGTACTGGGGAAATGATTGTTGGGTAATTTTGTCGTGGAAGCGTCGTGGTCTGGTGGTTCTGACTCTCGTCTTTCAATCAGAGGGTCGTGGGTTCGAATCCCAGCCATGGCGTTAATTTCCTTCAGCAAGAAATTCATCCACATCGTGCTGCACTCAACCCAGGTGAGGTGAATGGGTACCTGGCAGGAATTTATTCCTTCAAATGCTTGCGCGCTGGCGGCTGCCGGGCTAAAGCCAGGGTAATAATATCCAAGTCCTTTGGAAGCGCATAGAGACGTTATATCATAATGTGATATGCGCTATACAAGAACTGTATATTATTATTATTATTGTCCGACAACTGGGTTATTTTCTCCTAATCATTTACTACGTATATATATATATATATATATATATATATATATATATATATATATATATATATATACCCAATAAATAATTTGTTAGACATTACAGGGCTGCTTAAAGGTAGCCTTTTCCTTGTTGCAATCAGATCATTTTCCCCCACCTATTTACCCAGTTTTACCCAGGGGAAAAAGCAGAATTACACTTGGACACTCTTTTCAACATTTGGGTTATTTTGCATTCTGGGAGTAAGACTAATCCAGGTTTCGAGTTTATAATTATTAGAAGACCTTACCCTCTCAGCGATCTCTCGCTGACGCAATAGGTAGCGCATAGGTCTTGAGGACACTGGTTCGAGGCATGGTCCTCAGACATGGTAAGTCAAGAATTTTTGACTGAGTAAAATCTTGTTGGGTAAAAGCTGGGTGTATTATTTTTTACCCAACACTGAGTAAATCATGCAAAATGTGTGTATTTTTACCCAATTGTTAATCGGACACATGATTATCCTCATTTTGGATAAAATTTGGGTAATTTTTTTGCCCAATATCTTTTAGAGTGTACACTCTTAAATTGGTTGGTCAATTGTTTAACCAACTCTTAACCAACGCTGGGTCGTATGTTGTCCATTGAACATTTGGGCATTTATTGCCCAACTTCTGTTGGTTTATTGGATTATATAATATTGGGTAAATTTTCTTTACCCAACGTTAGCTGATTCCCATTGACCAACTTTTTAACCAACGTTGGGCCGTATGGCATACATGTTCAGTATGTCCGTCTGTTTTTATTCATTTTACTCTTCAAGAATAATTATTCTTTCACAATTTGGGGCCTTCATTATTTCAAGATAAAAACATTGTTTTTATCTTGATTATGTGTGGGAGCTCATTCGCTCATGGATAAGTTCCGGTGTATATAGTTCGTGGTGAACGATGTGGTGAGCTATACACACACTTGGACATACTTGTTTTCGCTGTGCGAGCCGTAAGAACTTGGCGATCAAAAACAAAATTCTGGCATGAATTATAGGCATCTAATTGACATCAGTTTATCACCTTTAAACTTTGAAACAGGGAAACGTTTGTGATTTTATTCTTAATTGCACGCTTTGGGGGTCCCTCTGAAGTTCAAGTTATGTTTCCGACTATCCGAGTAGTTGATGGAAATTTTATTACTTGTATATGAGATCTTATCGGGCTTGTAAACGGTTGATTTTGTACTCAAAACGGGCCTGGAACGTCGTATTAATGTTTTGGAAGTTTTGAGGGGATTGTCAAACGAAAACCTCAAATTGATTTCACTTGAGGGAAGATGTATGCATAATGGCAACATATCGTATGGTGAAGAAAATGACGGAAAATGAATGTTAAAATGTTTTTAAAATGTTGGTTGCACTTAGAAATACAGCCCGTAAAATGGTCATGGAAATTCACATTTATCGCTCTGGAAAGTCATGGAAAGTCAGGGAATTTTGAAAATGTGTAAGTGTATGAACCCTGGTATGCTATCCATTAAACTTTTGGGCATTTATTGTCCAACTGTTGGATAATAAATTGGGCAAATTCCGTTGCCCTCATTTTCAAAATTAAAAAAAAATATAACTATTATTGTTTCACACCTGTTTAACCATAAACCCATCCTATCCTGCCCTATCCTATTCTAATACCTATCCTATCATTGCCTATTTATCCTATCCTATCCTATCTTATCCGATTGATACATTAGAATGCAAGATCTTATACACCCAGTATGATTTTATATGTGCTTTGTGACGGTTAGTAAATCAAGCCCCCCCCCCCCCACCATACACTAATGAGACATCATGAATATTCATTTTTATTTTGCCAAATTTATAGAAAAAAAATACCCAACTAGTGGATACTTTCATGGAATTAACCAACTGTAAGACTGAAGTTTGTCCAAAATCCATGTGACCAGGAGTGTTGGTAGGAATATGGCCAACAGTTGACCAAAATGTTTTTTACACAAGTTGGTCAAATGGTCTTTACTATATATGGGCAAGATTTGCACAGCTTTGGGCAAAATTCTAACCAACAGTGTGTTACCCAACTAAATCTACCCATTTTTTTAAGAGTGTAGTCATAGGTTATTATTTTTAATTCTTTTAAGTTGGAAGGGGAATAGGAAATGGTTTTTAAAAACCACAGGAACGTCCACGAATAAACAAGGAACGTGCATTTGTCTGAAGGAAAGGCTTTGTGTTAATAGGAGTGGTTTGTTTTTGTTTTGTTTTTTGTGTGTTTTTCTTCTTCTTATTATTATTATTATTTCTTCTTCTTCTTCTTCTTCTTCTTCTTCTTCTTCTTCTTCTCCTCCTCCTTTTCCTTCGTTTTTCTTTTTCTCCAGCTTCTCCTTCCTATCCTTATCTTTCTTCTCGGTTTCCTTGTTTATTTCTATTCCTCCTCTTCTTTCTTTCTTCTCTTCCTTCGTTTTCTTTTTCTTTTCTTTTCTTTTCTTTTTTTGTTCTTCCTCTTTTTCGTCGTTTTCTTCTCCTTCTTTTCTTCTTTCTCATTTCCTTTTTATTTTTATTGTATAATTTCCATTTATGTTGTTGGCATCACTCTAAGTGTCGTATGCCTTAATTACCCCACCTGACACCGATTCCAAAATGATCAATTCTTTCCCATCGGGAGTAATTAGAATAATTTTGTTAAGCAGTTGTGGGTCAAGCGTCCTTTTTAATATGACTGTGGCAAAAAGGCTTCTGTTCGAAGCACGAGCGTCATTATTATTATATTATTGGAGGGCACTGAAATCTGAGTATCCGAAAAAGTCGCTTACAAAAAAAGAAACAAAAAAACAAAAAGATAAAACAAAGAGGTTCTTGGATTTTTCAGGTTTCTTTTTACCAAAAGAGCCTACTATACAAAATGCAAGACTGTCTTCCATTTTTTTTTTCGGCGGCGTATCCTATTGTGCCCCCCCCCCCCCCCCCCCCCCACTCTTACAAATGATTGACACCCATGGCTATTTTGTGGACAGTAAATATGCGGGTAAATAAAGCGGGTTTGGCCTTGTTTGCAGTGTACGCTCATTATCATGATTATGTTATGTTGTTATCAATACACCCTTGGTTGGTTATGCGCAGCAGTGACGTTGGTAGCAGATAGATATATTAGGCAGCATGTATAAACTCAGTGGTAGATCAGCTGAGGGGCGGCGCTACAGGGGGCGGGACAGGCGGGGCGATCGCCCCTATGATTTTTCAAGTGACAAAGAGGAGGAAAAAGCAGAAAAAAGCAGAAGAAGCAAAAAGGAGTAATATAGAGAAACTGAGGGCCTGGTTACATAATACCTCTATTCACTTAAAACATAAAATAATTTCACCTATTGGCCATCTTGCCCCCCCCCCCCCTTTGTCAAAATACCTTGGTGCCGCCCCTGGATTGTCTACTTTGCAACTGGAAAGTCTTGGGTACGAAATCACTTTGAACGCCCGCCTTTACTCAGGTACTAGAGTTCACGGAGGAGGGGGGGGGGGGGGGGAAGGGGGCATCAATGAAGTCATCAAGACCATCATGTTCAGAAAGTAATGATGTCCTTACGTGCATAGCTTTCTATCCCTATTTCTGTCTTATGAAGAGCTGCGATTGCTTCAAATCAGTCACAGCTTTGAGATTGTTCCCAACTTTTATATCGTAACTACACAGTTGAGATCATCAATTTTAAAGTCGCGATTAGTTTGAATTAATCGCAACTCTTTATAAGACGGGGCCCAGGGCCCCGATTCATAAATACTTGTTATCAGTAACAACTGCTCCATTTCTATGACAGTTTTGCTCTCAGTCAATCACATGCAAGGATTTAAGTTGCTTATAACATTTCAAGTATTGCAAATAAAGTTTTGCACCTTTTTGAGCGGTGAATTCATATGCTTATAATCGGTTTTTTTTTCCAGCAATTTTGCAGAGTAAAAGAGTTTACATACTGTATTTCAATATCATCTTTGTATTAAGCACCACCTATAAAAAATTATGAGCTCACCAACCTATTCGCCGGTACGTAAGAACGAAAAAATCGCACACCCGGTCAGAAATCCAGGCTATTCGCCACTTATTCGCCGGTTCGTAAGAACGAAAGGCTTGTGCGCGCGGTCAGAACATACCTTATTCGCCGCCTATTCGCAGGTTCGTAAGACCTAACCGTGCTATTCGCCGTTCACCTTCCAAATATGGTTGCGCGTATGTATGGATGCGCGCATGTGGGTCAACAGACTTTAAAAGCTGACAAGGGATAATGCGTGTAAAGCAATTGTAAGGGGGCTATTCGCCGGTTCTTAAGACCGGCAAGTGACGCTATTCGCCGATCACCTAAAAATATAAAAAACGGGATTTCTCTAAAAAATAAACGAAATTGAGCGATGAAAATTTGCCACTCGATAGATTCTGACATATACTATCATGACTATCCAAATATGCAAAAAAGTGAAAATTGATTTTTTTTTAAACCCAATTTTTGCTATTCGCCGGTTCGTAAGACCGCCGAGAAATATGGCCATCCGGCCATCCATACTAAGAAGAATTATGTCCGATTCCGCCGTCCTTAGTGACGGAAAAGTGCTAAGGAATAGCATTACAAAATATGGTAGGACTGGAAGTAATGGACCTGCAGATAGATCGCAATAGTGTACATATATAAACAAGTCTGACAGAAAGCTAAAAGAAAAAAATTATTTCCATTTCAGCATGCCATAGTGAAAAAAGAAAATGCGGGTTCTGTTAATGTGTCATCCACCCGGCGTTCTATTCCAATTTACTCGAAATTTTTTTGTGACAACATAGGCTTTATTTGGTATCTATGAAAAGAGAATTTCATTGGGTTTTTCACGATAATTTCGCGCTGACGCCAGCTGTTTTTACCAAACTTGGCAGACAGTCGTCAAATACATTCATACAAAAACCTGCTAATTCTGAAACGCAGAGCAACAAGATTCGAGAATTGAGAGCAAGTTGAAGCTATTCCTCCATTTTCTTTAGTATCGTGATATAGGAGAGCTATTTTGGCCAATTTCGTCAGTGATGAGGTACATATTTTTTTAATTGTCTAGAAAGGGCATATCTTGAACTACTTAATCCAGAAAAGGGTACGGGTTTATCCATGCATGACGGAATCACGGTCATCGAAAGACAAGCATTTTCAGAACTTTGGAGGGCGCTATTTCAATGATGCGTAAATACTGATGCGTGAAAATCGGCACACATGTGTGGATTTATGATCTAACCATTCCTCGAAAATGTCAGTTTAAAAGGAGTTGAAACAGCAATGTTATAGTACTTTTTTTGTTTTTAAAGCTCAGTATTTTATAAAATGTCAATATTTCGAATGGAGATGATTTCAGATTTGGATTATGAAAATGAAGATGTTTTGAAGGGCATATTTTGGATGCATATGAAAAAGCAACTCTTAGACTATCTAGAGCATTTTGTTAGAAGTCTGTAGCATGAAGTATGACAGAGATACGGAGGAAGAGAGAAAAGCATGAAAATGCACTGAAAAAGGACTGAAAATGGACAAAATGGCGCCTGGATGGTCATGCATGAGTGATTTCGAAAAATGATGAGTCAGGTACACAGGAAGAGATGGCCATCAATATGCCCATGGAATCTGACATGAAATGGACATGAGGAAGGGACCTAAAGAGAGGCCACAAAAAGTATGTGTTAAATGAAAGGGATTTTGTGGAAGAAAAAGAAGATTATTAAGAATAAGAATTCAGAACGCGAACGAAAACAATGCAATGATGCAAGGGCATCATTGCAAATAAGGAAGATGAATAGGAATTCAGAACGAGAACGAAAACAATGCAATGATGCCAGGGCATATTTTTTAATGAAAAAAATGTTTATTTTTCAATCCTTTTGAGCATACGAAAATTTAATGATATTAACATTCATTGAGAAATAAATGATACAATTTTAATACTGTGATAAAAATTACACATTTGTGAGTTCATCTACGTGTATATATATATTTACATGTATATATATATATATATATATATATATATATATATATATATATTTATATTCTTTGACTTTATTCATATTTATATCTATTTATTTATTTTTTCATAGTCATATTCATATTCTAAAGAATCACTAAGTAAAAGAAAGAAAATGACATGATAAAACAAATTGTTAGAAAGAACATACGAAATAAAAAAGGGAGGGCAAAAGAAGTTGATATGACTTCCTCTCCTTCCCATTTATTAATTAAAAATGGGAAAAATCATGCATTCTTCAGAGTCCACCATGCCCCCCCCCCTCCCATTTTATTTACATTCCATTATAATCTCTGCTACAAGCGTGCATCTCAAATAACTACCTACATACGGGTACATGTGAGGAGATCAAGACAGGGTTAACTGCCTCTGCATAGATTTACAATGAGAATAGGTTTTGCATCCATTTTTCTGAGGGAGACCGGGTCTCCCCCCCCCCCCCCCCCGTTACCATGAAAGCATTAACTTTCAGTTTCATTCTATTATTTCTGCTAACAGCGTGCCTCTCGAACCCCTGTCTACATGGAGGTACATGTGAGGAGGTTGAGACAGGGTTCGACTGCGTCTGCATGGATGGCTACCGCGGTCAGAGATGCGAATATGGTAAGTTAGACATGTAGATAAATTAACAATGTTTGCTACTAACCAATGCCGAAAGGAGCCGGCCAGTCCCCTTACCAAACAGACTGTACAATTTTGTAATAATCGTGTTGATTAACTTCTGGGGCTTATAAAGAAGAACTCAAATTGGGAAACTTGAAATACTTTACGTTAATTTGGAATAGACAGATGAATTTAAGAAATTTTTTTTAAGGCTTCGCCGGCTATTCTCCTTGTTCTAAAGTGAAAGTTCAAATGTGAGTCGAATGGGAATTATTCAGTTGATTATGGAATTTAGTTTCAAAATATACAGAACAGGAGAAGAAAGAAGACACAAAGGACGTATCAAAAACCCATTCACATAAACTTGTATTCTCCCTTGTTTGCTCAGTCCCTTCCTTTAATAATCCGATTTCATTTTCATTTTTCTTTCTTTTTTTTTCGAAACCATTTTCGTGCCTTCTCTGGTAAATCAAATAAAAGAGGCATTCATTTATTCGATGAAGCTCCTCGGTTATGTCGGTGGAAATCAAAGCGAAGGAAGGCTTGCTTTTACGTCCAAGTCTAGCCCCGATACCTACTTTCTGATACACCAAGAAGACTGGAACTTTAACTCATCTCAGTTGGCATGTCGATATCTTGGATTTGAAGGTATTCATCGGGCTTTTAAAGTCAAATACT
The DNA here is from genome assembly GCA_029962745.1 of Echinometra lucunter. NCBI lineage: Eukaryota > Metazoa > Echinodermata > Echinoidea > Camarodonta > Echinometridae > Echinometra > Echinometra lucunter. The sequence continues at coordinate 10,025 of JAPZVO010000719.1, forward strand.
CCTGATTTTGATTGTCAGGGGGTGTTTCATATAGCTGTTAGTAAAGATACGAATGACTTTATGATCGACTAGAATATTACGCTTTTTCCGGAAGCAGATTTTAGTTTAGTTCTTTATCATGTTTATGTACCGGTTCTGTGTTGTTGTTGTTTTACTATGTTGTTTTTTTAATGACTGTTTTATGCCTACCTTTTCCGGAAGTGAGATTTCAAGAGTGTATAATTATCACGAAATAATGTATCGTGCAAAGGGTAATCTATAACATTAACAGATTAATGAAGTCGAATGATCGTCATTACTAGTATATTGTCAGACAATAAAAGACATTCCTTTGGAATTTGATGTTTTCCTTTTCTCAACTTTCCATCGAATATCTGGTGTGACTCATTTTGCCCTCTTCTTTTACTTCAACAAGGCGTGTTTGTGACAGTGAGTGGCGGGCTATACGACTCCTCACCTCTGGATGCCTCCGCTGAAGCCGTGGCAGTGATATGCCCTCCGAACGCCACGAACATCACGGCATGCTGGCATAAGAAGTCGAGAGTCGACCAGATTGAGGAAAGCATAGGAATCGTCTGTTGTCCTGGTGATTAAAGGATGGCATAAACTCTAACATCATTTTGCAGATATTTTTGGTTTAGAAGTTGGGGGAGGGGATTATCCCTCTCGTCCCAGCGACGCTTACAAAATCGTGGATTCGCCCCTGGTTCCTTTAACAATTCTTTTTAATGCGATATCCCCCACTGCGCTCTGAAAACTAAAGTTTCGAATCACCATTTAAGAGGGTGGAGGAGTGATTAACACTTTGAACGTGCTGCATTCAACACTGTAAAAGTTAGAATCTAGCATGTGAAGTGCATGTTGAATCCAAAATGTTCAAAGTGTTAATCTAACATTTTTAAAATGTAGTCATTACTCGACCCTTTTCAGTTCAGAGTGTATATTTTGACCACTTGAAACATTATCTATAAATTTCGACAATTGGCATTTTGAATGCTTGATTTATTTCCCTTCGAATACACTTTCTTATGGCTGGACGCGTAATATTTTTCCCCCCTCGTTAGTTCCGGATCCCAATTAGTATCAGCGACAGCATTTAAGAATAGCTGTAATAATTTAACTATTTCTGACGGAATAACGGCCATTGGTTTTAAAGCAAAAATATAGCAAGCTGAGAGTGGGAATCGAACCCGAGACATCTTGCTTCCGGCACGCCCACTATACTGACTGAGCTCACGAGAAGCCGATGCCAAGACACGCATTATGGTAACGGGGTGCGCGTTTCCGTTTTACACCGTAGCCTAGGCAGTTTTTCGATTAATTGCATCAAACGTGCTGGTTTCAAAGTCTAGGTTTCGTTTCAGCCAGAGATCATGCAGCTCTCCTACCACTTACAGCGGTGCACACGTAAGCGTCGATCGTGTATGTGTACAGAGAGAATAGATGCTCAAAAATACAGAAGGAAAAGGGGCCTTCAAGGAACTGAAGGTGAAGAAACAGTCGAGAGGATTGCCCAAAGAAATGTAAAAAGAAAGATAGGCCTATAAGTCCATAAGGAAAAGGGAAAGGTATAAATAAAAGAAAAAACACGAAGAAATAGTGAATTCTGTATCCTCTGTCCTTTCTCCATGCACTCCTTTATTCTTCACCTCATCTATCCTCTCCCATGTCCTATGTTGTTATATGTTCTTCCTTCCATCTAGCTTCTTCTCTCTCCTTATGTATTTCATTGGTTTTTTTTCTCCTTTAGATTAGATCAGGGGAGCGTTTCATCAACATTTGTTATCTGACAAGTTGTCAGATCTGACATCTTTCCTTGATTTTGATTGGCATCGTTACTATGGCAACTGCCGGATAAAACAGACTTTGTCGGCTAAAACATCCGACAAGTCCTTTCATGAAACGCTCCCAAGCTCGTTCGCGCACATTTACAATGTATGACGCAGTGGATATCTTGGCAGTCGTCTATGTGCGCTGAGGACTTAGACTCTTTCACCAGACTTGTAGGATTTTTTAGCGAAAATGCCTAGGCAACGGTGTTAAACGGAAACGCCCTAACGCTTTTAAAAAATGAGTAAACATAAAATGGCGGTATGGGTTGGAGTTTATGTTAGTAATCGAGTGTTATGGACTGAAATGAAGATTAGGCTATTATATGTTTTATGTTAAAGAATTTATCTCATACCCTAAGAGGGAAACCAAGTTTTTTCACTTTGAAATATGTATAAGATGTTAACATTTTATTTTTCATGCTATAATTTTGGTGAGTAACCTAACTTATTTCTTCTTCTTCTTCTTCTTCTTCTTCTTTTCTCCTTCTTCATTCCACAGTAAATCCTTGTAATATATCTGGTCATCCACTTGGCCTTGAAAGTGGCACTGTCCCTGACTCGGCTATCTCTTCATCTACCATCTATGGGTCGTCCGTTAGCAACTATCATGCCCGCCTGAATGGCGTGTCAGCTTGGGTCCCAAGCCCGTCCGATGTGAACCAGTGGCTTCAGGTCCAATTCGAGTCCAGCTATGTCGTAACCGCCATCACCACTCAGGGCCGACCTCATTCACCTAATCATATGCAGAGGATGACGTCATACACCGTATCGTCTAGTGCAGATAACCTAGAATGGACTGATTATTTGAACGTGTATTCGGGATTAATAGAGGTAATTGCATAGTTGGATTTTCCACTTAACAGACTGTCGAGTTCTCAGTATGGACTTCATAATTTTGTCTCTGGTTGCACGCAATTCTTGATAAATGCTACTTGAAAACCAAACTCCAGTATAATGGATAAAGATGATGCAAGCGCAAGTTGTGGCCACCAGGATATTGATGATGAATAGCCAATATAAGTGTTAAAATGGAATCGTATTTGTTGGTTTGGTTTTCTTAACAAGTCAACAGATATAGATTCCCAGATTTCAAGCCGGCATTAGGTTCTGTCTGAAAAATTTGAATTAAACATTTGGATATGACCACGGCGGGATCCTCCACAGCGTCAGATTTGTACTTAATTTGTTTGTTTATTTATTTACTTATTCATCCGTTCTACTCATTGAGTTCCTATGGGTTGCTTCATCCGTGGTTCAAGCACAGTTTTATGTGAAGGCCCTGCAAAGTAACATCTAATGCAGTGTAAAACAAGATTCAAACAAAACAAACAATAAAACGACAAAACATAAGAATGATGGCAAACTAATTAGAATGAAAGACATCAATAATATTCAGCTGTGAACTCAGCAAGTCCGGGGCCCGGTGCATAAGACTTACTATAATAGTAACTTTACAGTAATACTAACTTACTGGATTTTGATTGGCTGTTGATTATGTCATGTTCCCCAACAGCCAGTCAAAATCCAGTAAGTTACTATTATAGTAAGTTTTATGCAACGGGCCCTAGATCAAATAGAAAAAATTTAACAATTTTTTTAACAAAACCTTATAAACATTCAGTATCTGTTTCACAGGAGATATAATTTGTTACTTTTGGAATGATAGTTTTTAAAATAATTTCAAAACAATTTATTATTCAAACATAAGATAGATGCATAATTAAATGGTAGTTTTCAGAAACATTCTACAGCACGACGAAGTATGACATAATCTTTAATTTTCGTTACCTTAGCGACTAAAAAGTATTCCTACTCATATTTCTTTATGGTAATTATAATTATTATTATCATCATTATCATTTTCGTCATCATTACGATTATCATTACATAACATAATCATCCATATACTCGTATTACCAGTGAATACCTTTGTAGAAAATTGCTGAAGTTGTGGTATTATGTTAATTCTACGTTTGTACAGTGTTCATCAAATAATATCAAGTCTTGAAAAAAAAGAGTGGCTTGATAATTCATTGAATATATGACTCATGCATTGGTACTTCAAACTATAATGCAGCTTGTTCTAATATCATGCAGATTTCAGGAATACAAAATAATCTGGCAACTGCAAGATCTGTGCACCCGTCAAAAGCTGCAAGGCACGCCATACACACACACATACACATTCGCGCACACACACCCCACAAAGCAGTTTGAAGAGAACCTACATAGTATCACATGACAGCTTCGGAGAGGATGCCGTGGAGCCATCTTGTAAAAGTATGGTGTAAAGACATCAACCCGAGGGCCGAGAGACTGAACAAAACGAGGAGAGAAAAAAAAAAGTTTAAGGAAAGCAAGTCTGAAATTGTCCTGTACAGCCATTCCAAGACACATAACTGATTTGGAGAAGTCATCCTTGTTCTCCTGAAGCTAAGATAAGATGGGTGATATAAATCATCAATATATTTTGAATGTTTTTCAGGTATTTCCAGGAAATTATGACTCCGATAGTCACGTGACTCATGCCCTCGTGAGACCTATAGTTGGACGCTCTTTTCGGATCCATCCTAAGACTTATGTGGAACACATGGCTCTCAGGCTAGAGCTGTATGGGTATGGACCTCTAACTGATGTCATAGGTAGGAGCCCGCATTTATCTATTAATGTCAAACAGTTGTGGGTTTTCAAAGAAAATCTATGTCTTGCCGGTATTTATCCATTAATCATACAGGACTGTGTTGGTCACAACGAGTAGACTTATTCGTGTTATGACCGACAGGTAGCGTTATAGCAAGCGTAGTAGCGCACATGCTTCTTCTGCCCTACCGGCACGTAGCTAGGTAATCTTATATTGGGCAACTGGGTTAGGCCAGGGACGGCGCTACAGGGGGCGGGGGCGACCACCCCTATTATGATCTTTTTCAAGTGATCAAAAAAAAAACAAAACAAAAAAATGAGAAAAAGAAGAAAAAGGGAGAAAGAAGAAAGAAGAGCATGGGAAAGAAAGGACTGGGTCATGCAACTAAACACAACAAAAAAAGTAACTCCCCCCTAATTCAAAGTAGCATAACTTTTTAACGAAAAATTTTTGAGCAAAATAATTTGGCAGGAGTGTTTCTTCACTTATTGACTTACTTCTGTGTGAAAATGAGATTGATCCGTCAACTCATGTATGAGCGAGCAAACATTAAAGGCAAAAATGTCACTTTTCAAAAGTCACAAGAGTCATTTTGGGGCTCTGTGAAACAAACCTGTGGTGAATTTGAATTCTTCCATTGTTTAATCCAGTCATGCCTATCCCAGACACTTTTCATGTTTATCACAGTTATTTGAAAATGCGATTGAAAACCAGAAAAGCAGTTATTTTTGGCTCGCTCGCTTGTCATATTTTCAAATTTTCATTTAAAAATGCGATTGAAAACCAGAAAAGTGGTTATTTTGGGCTCGCTCGCTTCGCTCGCTCATCATATTTTAGAATTTCTATTTGAAAATGCGATTGAAACCAGAAAAGTGGTAATTTTGGCTCACTCGCCTCGGTCTCTCGCCAGATAAAAATGAAAATGTGTGTAAAGGGGGTATGTGCAAGTGGGTGAGGGCGTGTGTTTATACTTAAGTGTGAGTTCAACAGAAAAAACAATCGGCTAATAAGTCGATCATTCCCCCCCCCCCCCCCCACCCCCACTCCTCAAAGTGGATTTACGCCGGTGCTGTCTTGGAATACTAGTAAATCAACTCGTCTGTGCCCACTTTGTTCTGCTGGTCAGTCAAAGAAGACAAAATTAAAACATGTTACCTTTTTGCAACTAGTGAGAAAGCAGACAGTGAAGAAATCATTTTTTCCTTTTGTTCCTCTCTAATATCATGATCCAAGAAACATTGGATTCTTTCGGTTTAGTTTGACTCCTTTTGTTTTATGACCGTACTGTTTAATACCAAGTCAACTTTTCGATTAAACATAGTACAGAGATATCTAAAAGGAAAATTTGCAATTCGTAGGAAAAATATTAATTTAAGGCAGTTGTTCAATACAGTCTTTTTTTTTCTCTCTTCGTTTGGACATTTTAAATTCTGTTTTGTTCCAGCCTTGATAAATCAAAATGCTAAACTCGGGTGCACTCCTCCCGTCCGCGGAGAGGGCCTTGGTGTTGAAGATGGTCGGATTCCCGACTCCAGTCTAACCTCTTCGACGATTTGGGGTAACGGTCATGAAGCTCGTCGTGGAAGGCTCAATATGGTTCATGACAGTGGTGGTGTAGGAGCATGGGTAGCCACTCATGAAGACCCAGATAAGTGGATTAAGGTAATTTTACTTCTAAGGCGTAATTTGTGTTCATTTCTTCCTTGGGATGTTATTTTCTATTCTATTTTATTATCATTTTTTTTTTTTTTGGGGGGGGGGAGGGGGATGATTTTGTATGTTTTAGTTTAGAGGGTGTTTTGTAGATGTCTATCGCGAGAACGATTTCTCGTCATGCTTTCTATAAAATCATGAACAGGTCGATCTCGGGGAGGCTAGAACTGTCACTGGAGTTATTTCTCAAGGAAGGGTTTACGGAACAGATCAGTGGGTTACTTCTCTGCGTATCTCCTATTCCATGGACAACACAAACTGGACTTCTGCACTGGAAGATCATTGTGGAGTGCGAAAAGTAAGTAATGATGCAGTTCTCTCAGTCTCTAGACTGTCAAGAATATAACCATAGTGAAGTTGAGGGCATATTGAATGTGTGAAACGAAACGAACCTTGTCTCTCAAAAAACAGCACAGCTAGAGCGGTCAATTAGGGACATTCAGGCTTTCCCCATGTCCAGCGTTATCACGTGGTTTCTATATGCTATGGACACCCCATGAATGATTCATGGGGGAGATTCGATATTCATGTCGGCCATCTGTCGTTTTTAAGATAAACCTGAGTTCAGTCCATGCGATTACAATGTGAAAAGAAATGCTTCAAAGCAAGTTGGAAATATTGTTTAAGTAGTGCAGAAAAAAATCGGTATAGAAATCTACTGTCTTGCTGAAAAGCACATGCACTACTAAAAGAAATAGTATATATGGGACTACACACAAACTTTCAAGCCAGACATGTTGCACTCGAGCTGTTTCTTGCCATATTTAAAGAGTAATCTTTTTCAAGGGATATTTCCATTTAAGATTATCTTCCAAACTGACATAAAGATGAAGAAAGCTCACAAACTTATTTTTCACCTTTCCTGGGCCTCTTGCATAAAAAAGTTGCGATTAAACGAAACTCAAAAAAATTAAAAGCCACTTGATTTTCAACCGATCAGAATTGAGTATTTGGGATTTGAATTTATTTTTTGAGTTGCATTAATCGCAACTTTTTATTCAAGAGGGCCCTGGGGGTGTTTCATAAAGCTGTTCGTAAGTTACGAACGACTTAACGAACGACTGGAACATGTTCTTGGGTACTAATCATATTCTCATGCATTTACATGTAGCACAAGAAGGTATCACCAATCGTGCGTAAAGTCGTTCGTAACTTACGAACATTTTAATGAAACACCCCCTGGTCCACATGGTCCAGGAACTAGTGCTTCTATTTCAACTTAGGTCCACAGGCGACGAGGTTTTAGCTCTCCCTTTCTTATACTTATGTGGCGTACCATGAGAATAGAATGGACCGTTGTTCTTCTCTATTAAAGTTTTCAGTGATATTTCTTTGAATGGGTGAATTGTCCTGACATTACAGAGGAAGAGAGAGGGGTATGTGGAGAATTAGAGAGAAATGAAAAACTGAGAGATGGCAGTGATTGGATATTTGCTGAAATTGATTTCAAAGGGAATGATTATAGGTAATTGTAAACATATCATTAAGCACAATTAAAGTGGCCTACATGAAAAATCGGGGTGTAATGTAAACTTGAACAATTTACGCGCTAAAACAAAATTAAATTGATCTCTAAATGGACCCTAATATCAGTTATGAACCGATGGTTTGATAAAACCTCCACCGATTTCTAACTTAAATCGATATTATAAACAACATTGTCATTCTCATTCCATTTCAGATATATGCAGCAAACTTCGATTCTGATTCCTACGTGACCATAATATTTCCTGACCCTGTCACAACACGTTACGTCCGATTGCATCCTGTAACATACATGAACCATGCATCTATGAGATTTGAGGTACTCGGTATCAACAATTGAATTATTAAAAAATTCTCGCATTTCATAATCCTAGCGCCCTCTTTCGTTTCACTTGCGACAGTCACTCTAGCGCCTTAATTCTGAGAGATGGGTCGACAACAGTACCATCTACACCTTGCACCAGTCGCCTTTCCTGTGGTGGCCCTAAACTACGCTCGATAACATGTCATGTGCGACGTGAATTTCGCATCCCAGGTCATGAATTTCGCATCCCGGGTCCTGAACTTCACATCCCAGGTCATGAATTTCGCATCGCAGGTCATGAATTTCGCGCCACGGGTCATGAATTTCATGACCTGGGATGCGAAGTTCAGGACCCGGGATGCGAAATTCAAGACCTGGATGCGAAATTCCCGTCGCACATGACCTGTTGTCGAGCGTACTTCAGGGCCACCATACTTTCCCGCTCCTATTCCAAGTGATTAGTACACTTCTAATACTTCATATTTTCCCTGGGCTCTCACTGCTTTTCATGCTACGTAATCTTTCTTCTCTGAATGGTCAAACTCCCACTCGCTTCGTCTGCTATCTTGGAAATACAATGTAGTTGTCGACCCGCGAGTGGGATTATTGCCCCCCCCCCCCCTTCCCCCATGGTACGGATGTTGGTGGCGCATGCTTTGTGGAACGCGAGAATTGATGAAATAATGAGTGATTCTGTAAATTTGCCTTAAATTCAGCAACCTTTAGTAGGATTCGGACATTTCTGTGCAGCTTATTCCAATCATGCACCATTCTCCCTTGTAGGAGCCTAAAATGTTCTTCAAGGCACCTTTTCTGTATTTGCGGTCAACAAAGTAATATGAAACAAAGAAACGTGTTTATTTTCCAGTTGTTAGTTATCCAGTTGAATTCGCAATAAGATGCAATGATTATCTAGTATTTTAATATCTTATATCTAAGATGTAATATAACCGTGACATGGCGCTAGTCTAGTAGTTTGACGTAACTTTAGAGAAAAAAAAAGTAAAAAAAAAAAAAAAAGATCGTTCTAATGACATGTAATTCAGAGCCCTACAATAATAGCAATTATACAATGCAGCTGAAATTCCATTGCAAGTCTTTTACCCCATATAGTCATAAATTGTTAACACTGGAGAGCATAAGGTTGACAGAAATGACAGTTGCTTTGCACAATAGTATTGCTAAGTTCTGAAATCATTACACAAACAGATTTTGGCTTCCCATTTTTTAAAACGTAAAATTAAACATTCAGAGCATTATGAATGAATATTAATGGAGAAAATGAGCAAAACCTATTCTAAATGAATGCGACATCCTTTAGATTTACAGCAGAAAATGGCTATTGTGAATTTCGGCTTTTGAGTTATTAATGATCAAAATCGTCGTATGTTTTTTTAACTCTTAGTATTATAAAATATTTCATATTGGATTTCTAATTTTTAACATATTTAAAATGAGTTTACACTGAATCGAAAGCAGTTTAAAGTTATAACTGTTGCAAATGCCAAGCTTAAGCGAAAGCGGTTTTTTTTTGGGGGGGGAGGAGGGTGGGGGTGTTGTGTTATTGAAAGTATCAGGTAAATCTTCTTGTTTAACTCAAGAGGATTTCTTGGCGCAGATCAGTTAATGGTATCGTTATTTCGTGTAGCGCTCGCCATATACGCCATTGGGATCACTGACAAGGAAGTGGACTTTACACCAAACTTGTCCTTACCGTGGATTGATACGGATCGGGGTTGGTTGATTGCTTGCTTTTCCTCCTCTAATGCGTTAAAGCATAATGACTTTCAGGAAGAATAAAGAATAACTTTTCAGGTATAAATGCATACATATGTTGTAAATATGAATGCTGTACAGTCGTTGTAACAAGTCTTGGTAAGATCGAATACGGTATATACTTCTAATGTGCATAGTGTATATAGTTTACGCTATTTCAAAACGGAATTGTTCCAACGGTAAAGGGAAAGTCCACCCCAGAAGTTTCACTGTTTCAATAAAAGGAGACAAATTTGAACATCATTTTAAGAAAGAAATGAGCAAAATTGGTCAAAGAATAAGAAAATTACACTCATTTACATTTTCTAGTAAAATACTCTCGGCTCTGCAAATTGGCAACACTGATGACATCATATGCGAGCAGGTCTCCATTCTTTTTGTACATGAAATTTCACATTTTCTCAATTTTCTTGGAAGTTACTCATTTTCTTACCCCATAGCCAAAAGTATGTTATGTAAAAGCAGTTCTTCTGAACATACATTGACTATGGGGGTTGGAAAATTGAGAAAATGTGAAATTTCATGTACAAAGTGAATGGAGACCTGCTCACATATGATGTAATCAGTGTTGCCAATTTGAAGAGCCGAGAGTAATTTACTAGAAAATGTAAAAGAGTGTAATTTCCTTATTCTTTGACCGATTTTGCTCATTTCTTTTTTGAAATGCTGTTCAAAATTGTTTCCTTTTATTGAAGCAGTTAAATGTTTAGGGTGGACTTACCGTTTAATCCTGGTTTACGATACATTAATAGTACATGATAAATGATGGTATTCTGTGTACTGTGGTGTATTGGATGGTCAAACCTCCACTCGGTTTATTTTCTTTTTTTTTTCCCTCCATTTATTGAATGTATATTTAATTTCATGCCTGAATTAAGTTTATCTTGGATATTGTGAAACTACATAAATGAAAAGATGAACAAAAGTCTGAATAAATCTGAGATGCATGGCTTCAAAGTGATGGATTAAGGCCTCGTCGCATATTAGCGAATCGAGCTAACGAATGCGTAACGAACGGCTATTTTTTTTTAAAATCCAGATACGCTCAAATACGCTAAAATTCTTGGCCACAGTAAGGTTCTAAAGGTCCCGTCACATATTAGCTAATTCGAGTGTATCCGGACTTTTAAAAAATAGCTGTTCGTTAGGCATTCGTCAGCTCGATTCGCTAATATGTGACGGGGCCTTTAAGTTCTGCTCATGCAGGCTATAACCACATTATGTACAGTTCTGATTATACCTTTGAGTTTTATTTCAATTAAATTTAGAATGAGTTTGTATAACTGATTTTGCATGATGCGTAAAATGTAAATATTCAAGTTTTTTTGTGGGTTTTGTGGTGAAAGCTATTGCATTGTCTCTAGAATGGGAGGTCAGGGGTGCGATCCTTGTTCAATATCTACATCCTTGGATAACACCCAGGGCTCTGTTTCATAAAACTTGTTATCAACAAGCAAGTTGCAGTAACGGTTATAAGCTTCTCAAATCCTTGCATCTGATTGGCAGAGAGCAAATATGTCATAGAAATGTTGCAGTTGTTACTGATAACAAGTTTTATAAAACTGGGCCCTGGTGCATGAAAGTGTAGACTGGGTATATGCATGCTGGAATATATTGAAGGGCTCGCAGAAAGAGCAGGGGAGCGTTTCATGAAAGGACTTGTCGGATGTTTTATCCGACAAAGTCTGTTTTATCCGACAGTTGCCATAGTAACGATGCTTCTCAGCCAATCAAAATCAAGGGAAAATGTCAGATCTGACAACTTGTCAGACAACAAATGTTGATGAAACGCTCCCCAGTAGTTATGGTGTGGGAACCCTGTGTATATAAAACTCAATTATAGCCATTGTTGTATTATTATCATCATCATCACTAATGTTTCTTTGAAAAGAAAAAGTGTGTGTGAATGTGTGTGTAATAAATGAAAGTGGCCCAATAAAGAACCTGTATTTCCGTGTAATAAGAATTTTAAAAATGTGAATCGTTGTACGCTTTTTTTTCTCTCTTCTTCTTCTCCTCCTTCTGCATGCTTTTACTATTTGTTTTCTTCTTCTTCTTCTTCTTCTTCTTCTTCTTCTTCTTCTTCTTCTTCTTTTTCTTCTTCTTCCTCCTCCTCCTCCTCTTCTGCTCCTTTTATGTGTCGCTGTACATGACTGAACAAACCTACGTTTTCATACACGCGTTGATAAAACAGGACGTCTTCAGGCGGCAAAATCTCATTCAGGCTAGTGATAGTTTGTGAACGCCAAGAGGCTCTTGAAAGAGGAAAAGTTTAATAAAAAGAAAAGCATCTTTAATCAAAGGTAAACTGTGAAGTTTTCAACTGCGTTCAGCCTTATGTTTGCGAAATAAATAATAGCGAAACAGGAAAATAAAATTTATATTTTCACATCTTGTTTTTTTCTTAATCTGTGTTACACGTCAGAAAGAAAAAGAAGCTTTGAATCGAAAACTACTTCCATTTACAGAAATCTAAGAAATCACATTCAAAAACTCTCAAGTAGGATTTTATCATAAAATATGACTTCATTGAAGCTACGAAAACAAAGCTGTATAATGTACTTAAAGGTTCTAAAAAGATACATATCTGACATCCCTAAAATCCACATGTTCTTTTGTTCATACAAATTACATGTACAGTGTATGAAGACAAGACATTTACGATATCGCAGGCTATCATCTTGTAGCTACATTATGATTACGACATATGTCCATTCTCCGATTAATATAACAGTCACTTTGTAAAAATGCGCGATTAATATGAGCCACATGCTTTACTGTCTTACACAACTAGCAGAACACAAAATGAATAGAAAAACACCTTTTTAAAGAATTGAATAATGAAACAAGAACAAGGAATTGACAGAAGCATTGACTGACATAAACATTATGCAAAAGTTGTCCTCATTTTCAAATGAATTCGAAATACATTGTTGATGTATCATATACTAGCACCCCTGAGTTACAAAGGGGATATTCTTCGAATATTGAAGATCAAGGGAATTTGAAAATATTGATAATCACCTTCCGAGAAAAACCACCTTATGGCCATGTGTTTTGCAAGAACAGGGGTGTAACATAAAGAGATACAATCAATCTTACAATCAATTGTATCTCTTTAGTACATGGCTTGCCAGAGACTTGATTGATTGTATTTTTTATGTTACACCCCACAGAAGTCATACACATGACAAATACAAAAACAAATTTTCTTTTCAATATGTTTCTGAACAGGAGCGGCGCTACAGGGAGGGATGGGGAGTGATTAAAAAAAGAGGAGTGGGAAAAGGGGGACAGGATCATGCTATTACATAATAGCCCCATCTTTTTCATTTAAAACATAAAGTCACCTTTTTGTCAAGGCCAAAATCCGGAAAAATATCCCCCTCACCAATCACATTATCTCCGGCGCCGCCTCTGTTTCTGAAAGGCATGTAAAATGAATGGAAATTGAAAATGTTTGGCCGAGAACTAATTTTGAGCCAACAGACGGATTGTCAGCTCCATTATTTTATCGGATATCATTAGTGAGATTTAGTCTTCTTCTGGGGACTGTTTCATGACTTATCTTGTCGGTGATTTTCACTGACAAACTTGCTCTCAGCCAGTCAGATGCAAGAATTTCAGTAGCTTATAACAGTTTTCAGTAACAATCACTGACAAGATACTTCTTGAAACACTCACCTTGTCTTCTTCTTCACTACCTTCTGACCCCAATGTGCCAGTAGCATTCAACATCATTTGTTTCAGATAAGTGCAACATTGAAACATATCTTATGCATTGTACGTAATCACTATGAACATGGCGGACAAAGAAAGCGGACAAAATAAACAACCCCTCATTCTACCCTTCACAATGGTTCTGGTAGTCAAAAGAACATCCCTCCACTGCTAATGTCTCAAATATGTGGAACAGGTGTCACATGCATATTCACATGGAACTACAGGATTAAACATAATAGCTGTGGAGGGATGTTCTTTTGACTACCAGAACCATTGTGAAGGGTAGAATGAGGGGTTGTTTATTTTGTCCGCTTTCTTTGTCCATCATGTTCATAGTGAATCTTTCGAGGAATGTTGTCCCATAGCTACTGTTTGGTCGGATTGGGGGTTTATAGTCATTACCGAGTAGGCCTTAGAGCTTGATAAGTGTTTCCTTCACCTTTTTTTTTTTTATTCGGGCACCAATATCGTCCTCTAGACCTCTAGACTCGAGATTAGAGTATTCAGGGTAGTTGTCCTATTGGAGAGACAGGTAAGTACTTTCATGAAGGTTTTCCGAGCTCGTTCAAAAAAGGTCGAGATAGTCATGAGCATCCACTCGAAGATCTTGATAGCTATTCTCCATATCTAGAGCAGTTACCTCGCTCACTGCGTTCGTTGGGAGTCCACCGCCTTTTTGTAGGGCAGTGTAACCAGCATTGCCATGATTGTCCTCTAGTAAATCTTGATAAGGGTGACCACTACTGTCATGATTGTCCTCTCGTAAATCTTGATAAGGGTGATCTCTCTGGCCATCTCTCAATAGTTCTTGATATAGACCACTATTGCTAGGTGCCACAGTTTGGTCACTCTCTGGTAGATTGTACTCATGATAGTCATCCTGTTCATTGTCGTCGAATAAAACATTGCAATCCTCCCCTCCTATCTCGTTATAGATGGCCGCATTGTCATTTTCAGAAGGCGAGGCAGAGCATCGTACTTCGGAACATTCGAGCTGATGGTGAATCTCTGAAGATTTCATGGGAACGTCACCTTCTCGTGAAATCCTCGCAGAGACGCTTTTCTCTGTGAATTCATGCTGTTCACCACTGCTCTTCTCACAAGCTGGATTCGTTATGCCACTGTCGGTTCTTGGGAGTTGTGGCTTTTGTTCGGATACTGAGTGAAGTTGCCTAGAATTATGAAAACCGAGTGAGAAAACCAAGAAACCAAAGATGGGGATGTCAATGTCGATGACTATTTCTAATTACTGGCAATCCAACAAGCTAAAATTCAAGGTGGGGGGGGGGGGTGTTCAAGATTACTCAGCGTATTCTCTGAGCAAGCAAGCCATACCAAGGAAGTATAGACGATGATAGACCGGAATAATTGGGAAACTCTACCCATCGGCAACTGGAACCGGGTGACCCCTGTATTAAGTCAATGGGTAAACATCTGGAAGTAGGAATTAACTTTTTAATGCCCAGGTGTAAAACAGTACAAATAACATAATACAGTAACCATTGTGTGGTAGGCTGGCAAGCCTCGAAAAAGTAATAAAACGTCATTAATGCAAAACTTTCAGAGGTTTAAAACATACAGCAATATATTTCAAAATCAGGCACATTAAAATAATGTAATATCAGTTACCTCTTTTTGTACCATATGGCTCCTAATATCAAAGCGATGAGGAGAACTATCGAAACTACGACCACGATGGATATCAGAACTGTGCTAGGGCCTGATAAACGTACGACACAAAAATAGATTAAATGACAACATTGGTGTTTAACATATGAAGTTAATTTAAACTAAAAGAAATACCTGTGATAAAATTAATCATGCACCACAGCAGCAGAAATATGGTTTAAATACTAGCATGGGCAGTATACCCGTCTCGGTGGGAGTAGCAGCAGGGGCTTCGTTTTGGTAGCAAAAACATTTTAGAATTTCGGCATTGCTAAGTTTTTAAAATGTTATCTATGTTACTCCGTCATCACAGAATGTGGTATCATGTAGTTGCATATGTTTAGCAATGTTTCTTTGATGAAATATTGCTTCAAATTGGGGGGGGGGGGGGGGTTCTTTTGATATAAAGCACATACACAAGCATGTATACACATCGATAATAATCATGTGCGCGCGTATGTGTGCGTCCGGGGTGTGAGGGTGCGTGTGTATGTGTGTACGCATGTATGGAAAAATGTATGTATATCGTTAAATTTTAAGAAATATTTTACTATTCTGTGAAAAAAAAATGCAGTATCCATCCTCACCTGAACCTTGCTGACCGGCATTACCAGATACTGTGCTCTGAGATGACGTTACCATGGCAACCGGTGATGAAAATCCTTCATATACCAGGAGCTGAACTTTACTAATTTGAACTAATCCCATTCCTGTTGCCTGAAAGTTGACCTTTGAATAAATAAATATATATATATATATATATATATATATATATATATATATATATATATTTCAAGCCTTGTTACCGACGGGGAAAATATAAATGTTCTTGTTACATCGCATCGAAGATACTGGAAATGGTGATCTAAAAACACATTGTGCATCATTTACATAGAAATAATATTCTCTCACTAGAGCAATCAGGATTTCGCCCTGAACATCCTACTACCACGGCTTTGATTAAAGTCACGGACGAATGGTTGAAAACTCTTGATGAGGGAAAGTATACGGGAGCGATCTTTGTAGACCTACAAAAAGATTTTGATTTGGTCAACATTAAATGTCTTTGGGATTAGCGGTTCGTCACTTAAATGGTTTTAGAATTATCTTTCAGATAGGAAAATTGTAAAATTGTAAAAAAAACAATCGATGAATGGGAAAAAGGTAATGGCATTCCTCCAGGATATTACCGTTTAGGCAGATAATCGGAAGTGCAGCGTTAAAGTTGTCCGGGCTTGATGTGGCGCTTCACGAGTTGGCTGTTTGCGAAAATCCTCTGGGCAGCGCCATGATTGTTATGATCGAAGAGTTCGTTCGATAGGTTCGCTCACACTCGATCTCGTGTGTGATACTCAATGCATAACACACACATGCACTCACCCTCACACACAACACACACGCACGCACACATGACGCTACCGACTTTGGCATTATGTTCGTGTATTCGCAACTAGACCGGCTCGTACGTGATGCTCAATCTCAATAACACAGAGGTAAACGTAAACTCGCACTGAACTGACTGTCATGAAGCTGCTCGGTGGGATTTTCGCATGTACTGCGTGAAGCGCCATCTAGGCTATACATCAAGTCCGGGCAAATTTAAAATAGCCTCAAGGAAGATGACTACTTTAGCAACTTACCATCCAAAAATCTGGTGCAGAAATCTCACATGATACCTCGACCTGGAGACCGTTTTGAGATAGAGTTTGGTCATTACTGGAAAGACAATTGGTGACATGGTTGCCTCTCCACACAGCAGTTTTGTTTTCGTACGTCTTGATATAATAACTGAATCTAAGCAAGATGGAGTGACCGTTGATGACGTTTTCTGGCAGTGTACCTCTAAATGAAATGCATCCTTCATGATTTGGGTTCCATCCATGGTAACCTTAGAAGATATGAATAAATAATAATAATTTTTAAGAATGGTATGGGATGGTATGGGATTTCTTTATACTACAGATTGGAGGGCAAATACAAATAGAGTCAGCCTATGGCATCTCAGGCTTCATGAACATAATTCTTTCAACCATTCCATCTAACGTGACTATTTCCAGTTCTTGGGTATAAGAAAGTCCCATGTCTTTTTTAAGGGTCACAGCCCACTTCACCGAAGGCCCGCGAGGCCGATAATAGCAAATTGTAATCTATAATATCACACCGCTCTAACTAATTCCTGTGCCAGAAGGAAGCTTAAGAAGTATGAAAGAGCAGCATGGACTCCGGAAACGAGGACTAAACATGCTAAAGGAGGCATAATCATTTTATATACCGATAGCGCATTATTTGTGATTAAGGAAAATACAAGACGAGAAAAGTCGGCCTCGCGGGCCTTCGGTC
>JAPZVO010000072.1:0-114589 GCA_029962745.1 Echinometra lucunter
TTTTTTGCATTTTCTGAAAGCCTATGAAATGGAGATTTGAATTCACGAAAAAATTTGAGGGTCGAGCAGTCGGAACGTCGTCATATTCTCAGGTGAAGTCAAAATTTCATTTTTTTCAATAATGACGTCATATTTTTTACTTTTAACCGAAACTATCTCCCTTAATATTCATCAATTTTCGCTGAGATTTCAATATGTTGTAGCTGAGACAATTCTCTACAAATATGCTATTCATTGTTACTCATTTTGATGACGACATCATGGTCTAAATTCACGATTAAAGGTACAATGTCAATTTTTCTCAATTTGCGTGAATTCTCTATGGGACATGACCTTTATGTAATTCTTGATTCTACATTCTCGTCTTCTTTGATCAACATCTCCCTTATTTCTGCTTGATTTTCGCCCATCTTTAAGTATGTTGCAGTTGAGAAAATTCTCTATCTTATGCATTCATATGTTTTTTAATCAAATGTCGAAAACATGTGAAATTTTGACTGGAAAACCCGATATTAGAATTCCGTTTTGAATCAACGTGTTATCTCTATGAGCTGTTTTCAGGTATACCTTCAAAGCACTTGCCTCACATGCTCAAGTTCCCTGGTTCGAGTCCCGGAGGGAAGGGGGCAATTTTTTTTCCGTTTGATTTATTTTTACATGTTATATTACTATCCTATTTAACTATATGATTACATATACAGTCACAGTCGATGAAATAAACTGCTGATTTTGGCCGTTATGACAATAGCAATGCAGCGCAAAGTAGTTTATGTATAACCCTATAGAAATCTGATTCGTTAAGGTGAATTCAAGCTTTGGATCATCTTTTAAGTATTCTGCGATATCAAACTATCCAATTTCTATGACGTTAGTCTCCTATCGAGGCGTAAAAATTATATCAAAAGTCTTACCAACGAATTTATCACAATCCATGTCGAAACCTAAAAGATGCCGACAGACCACCTAATTCGTCACGAGTCTATGACGAATTCTATTCTCCTTCATTTTATTCCCCCCTCCACTTTTTTGTGCAATCAAAATCTAAGAACTGGCTCGGTCAATTATCGTCAAATTCTCATCAATCCTCCGTCTTAATAAGATCTTGGTTTTCCAACCGTTCTCAAGTTCCTCAGGTCATCGTGACGTCATCCAGGTGACATTTTGTGAATATCAACTCATGGTCATATCTTCATAACGGAAAGTCATTTCTGATTCATATTTGGCACGATGAATGTTCATATCAGTCCAACAGTCTTATAGACACATGCGTACGCGTATGTCCGCGCGTTAGCGCGTGCAAAAATTAAAAGTGCTCAGAATCGACTCATATTTATTTGCACACGTTTCAGGCGATTTTGGCCATTTCAAAGATTTGCGCGCATCCGCTCCGTGCGCGTGTCATGCGCCCGTACGTGCTAAATAACGTTAAAATGCATTTTTTTCACTTGAATCGTGTTTTCGATACTTTTGTTAACAATTTCCATCAATTTAGACGCAATTTCAACTAACTATAAGGTCGCACGCACGCGCCAAAGTTCAAAATCCGTGTGCGCGTCTATGTAAAAACCATAGACATATAACACCGAAAGAAGACAGACAGAAATGAAGTACCCGCGGATTTTCCTCATTTGTATATATAACACTGCGTCACCATTCAGGCTAAGCATATTTAAGCGTATTTCAATCTGACTTCCGGGGGACATTTGAACGTTCCCGAAGCCCCCGATACCATTCCGATAGCCATATAAAAATGGAAAATATCGATTCTCCCTCATGTATTATTCATTTTTGTTTTTGCGCACGGCCATATTCTCACCATTTGATGGGACCCTGCCTTATGAATATGGTAAATATTCAAATGAATAGATCGAAACGACATGAGACCTTTTTCGTCACTTCCGCTGCTTAGTTGGCTGTGATGACGTTACCCGCACAGAATGATCATTTTAGGGGGAGAAGTTGTCGGTGAGTAAAGCTGTAATTGTGCTTGAATTTCTTAAATTCACTTATATTGAAAAGCAATCCGAACATTGTGAGTGATCTACTGGTATTTATTTACATTTTGAGAAGTTGCAAAGGTGTTTTGATGAATAAATTTTTGGCAATCTATTCTCAAACTTTCATTACATTTTTCATCGTCGTGAGCTTTATTTTCGGCTTGATTGCCACTAGAACCCTCTTGGTCTTGACAGCTTGCCCGGAGTGTCGGGTGGGACGTCATCAGAAAATTCCAGTGGCGGTACCAGGATTGTTAAAGTGGGGGGGGGGGGGGGCAAATGGAAGGCAAAAGAAAATGGTGGGGGCAGGGGCAGTCATTTTTTTTTTTTGCGTCCTCTTACACACATTTTGATATTAATTTTGCGAGCGAGCGAAGTGAGCGAACAAAAAATAACCGCTTTTTTGGTTTGTAATCGCATTTTCGAATAAATATTCTGAAATATGACGAGTGAGCGAAGCAAGCGAGCCAAAAATGCCTGCTTTTCTCGTTTTTAATCACATTTTAGAAAAGAAATTTAAAAATATGACGAATGAGCGAAGCGAGCGAGTCAAAAATAACCACTTTTATTGTTTTCAATCGAAGTTTTGAAGAGCGGAAAATGGTCCTTTATAGCTTGAATATGATGCTTGTGACAACATCTACTTATTTACAAATTACAGTATAATTGTTTTCTTTTCAGTCCTCAAAATTTCTGGGGGGGGGCAAAGCTTCTGAGGGGGGGGGGGGGCAAATGCCCCCCATGCCCCCCCCCCCCCCCTTGGTGCCGCCACTGGAAAATTCGTGCAGTACTCATGGATCTTCCGAGTTCTTTTGTTGAATTGTACCCCCCCTTCCCTTCCCCATCAGTCGACATGATATCAATAACGATATTTCCTATTTACTGCTATTAGATGAAGAAATTTGGCTACTGACTTGAAAATATTATTTGGACCTGGTTGAAGATGTTGGCAATGTTGGCAATCAAATCCAAGTCAAGTGAAGTGCGGAAAACGTCTAACGTTACTCGTCAGCTGGCCTGGCTAACTGTTAGTGTTACTGGGAGTTAACTTGTTACATTTCAAATTCAAGTTTAACATTAGTTGACATCGGAAGACTAGTAGTTAAATCTGATCTCCCTTTTTATTTTGGCAAATCTGTTATTGTTGTTAGACCCGGTCCACTATCTAATTCAGATGTAGACATATTCCAGACCTAAAACAGTTTAGCTAGACTAAATCTAAAGTTAGTCTTAGCGAAGATTGTTGCTAATCTTTCCTACTAACTGTACGTTTTAGTGAGTACTAACGTTACACAGATCGTATCTCGATGTAGCGTTAGTTGAGCAAATCTGCATCAAATTGTCACAAAATAATCACTAGTGTTATCTCATTTCTTACTGAATTTCAATCACATCAGACGGCGAAAAATCTCGATTACGACTTCCTCATATTTTTTTTTCTTATTGCTAGCTTGAATTCTTTTTTCTTCTTCTTCCAGTGTAACTGTTAAGGGATGACCACGTAGCATACAGCATATTGTGACTGTAGTGAGCGACAACAGCTTGTATGGATTTATTTCTATCTAGAAATGTAACTTGAAATAATGTTTTTTTTTTCTTTCTTTCTTTCTTTTCAGGATGGTGCTTTTCTTCTCCAATAAAGCAGATTCTGTGGAGACATGTACAAATCCAGAGAGGAAAAAAAGAACTTTTTGAAGTTTGGAGGGGTAGGCTGTATGAACATTAAATTTGGTGTTTATAGGTCTAGATCTATGCCAATAAATAATAAAAATGACGATGACATAGGACAGTAAAATACTAGGCCAATATTAATATAATAGTTGCCCTTGACTGAACTTTGTGATTTTTGCCAAAGCAAAGTCTTTCAAGTACACAGACTGGATCCTGTTTTTCGGAATGATAAAAATAGTAATAAATAATGGACAGTCTATAAAGCAATCTAGAAAAAAAAAAAAAATTATTTCCCAGGCACAAATGTAGAAGAGATAACACAATCCTCATGAATGTCCTGTGTCAAGTTCAATGTACTATCAAATACAATTTAACTTGGATTTGAAGGTCTTCAAGAATGTAATTCTCAACATCATTGATAGATTATGCTGTGGAGGGGCTACTGCAGTTGAGAAGGCCCTTCCAGAAGACAAGTTTGTGGACAGATATATTCATTGAGTCCAATCGTGTACATAGCTTTATTTTGCTATAATAAATACATGTATATGAATCTGTATCTTACATACCTCACATGTCTTACATCTTTGTTAAATTTCGTTCTTTTTCTTTTTTTCTTACAACAGATATTCAGGAGTTCCCACCTCTTTATCTTCATTGTTGATGGCAGATGGACAAGATCAAACTCTGCACATATCCCGAGTTATTGTAATAGGTACATTCAGCAAAAAAGAGGGACTGTATCAAAAGCTTTTTACCTTAATTAGCCTGCCACATCCCTAGTTACTACCCACAGATCTATCATAAGTTTTAGTTCGTAATTAAAGAATAGAGTTTTCTCTCTCAGATAAATTGGGACATTGCAGCGCCCCTAATGTTATCACTGAAGTGCCCGCCAAGCTGATAGGTCTTTGATCCTTTTTGAATCACCACAAAACTTTTTGTTGTCTTGTGTATTTTGTTTGTGTGTTTGTGTTGATTGTATTCTCTCCCCCCCCCCCTTTTTTTAGCTTTAACGGGAAGTTTCTACTTTCAACACAGCTGTAAGTTAGCTCAATTGTAACAAATCACCTGCAGGATACGAATTTGTAAAGGGGTTTTGATTTTGTTGCATGGAAAGGGCCTTATGTGTATATAAAGAAAATTAAGATAATCTTTGTTCTTGTTTTCACGCCCAATATACAAAACATTCTTTGCAACTGTGAATTATTAGATGATCATTGTTCCATCTGTCAATTGGAGGTTTGGAATAGTGGATAAATGTGTTGAGTAAAATCCTGATTTTATCAAGAATTGTATGATGAAGCATAGGTCATAATTTCTTAAACTCCCTAGAGTACAATAGGATATCTGTGCATCAGTTTAAAAATATATTTGCAAAAAAAATTCTTGCATTAAAGATAGCAGCCTACTTTTGCAAGCGGCACTCAATCTTGCTGTAAGCCACAGAAAATCAATCATAAATAAAGTTTATATATCCCAGTACATTCCCGTTTAGGATCGAATAGGACATATTCAACACAAATTTTCTTTTATTTTATTTGTTTTGTAAACGCTTCTTCCTGACGCTTTAAGAGTACAACCATTCATTTTCACTTATTCTTTGGAGTATTGTAAATTTAGTAACATAACAGTTGTAAACAAATTTGCCATTTGAAATTGAAATTGGCTAGTTTCTCTTCCAATTCTGACAGTGTTGTGGAAATGTGGGCTACTTCTTCTGAACGTATAAGATTAGAAACTGCAATACTTTCATGTTAATGAATTAGTCATGAAATGTATTTTTGTATGCAAGAATGACATATAAACATGAAGGTAAAAACAATCATACATTTATTAAAATTAGTTACAAGATTACCAAAAGGCTGATGTAATTAGGCCTACACTGGGCATAGATCTGTTATAGATTGCAGACTTGATCAGTTAACATGTAAACATGATAAATTCATCATTGCTATAGTGATGCTAATAAAACTTGACTAAACCTTTGAACGTCCAGTAATCCACTTATTTTGTTGTTTTCGGTGAGTAAAATGATTTAATATGTTAGAAATTGTGGTAAAACAAAATAAGAGTCACAGAGAAATATAAACCTCAAAAGAAGAGATAACAAGAGAGATGACGTGAGATCATGGAGATGGTAATAAAATATTTTGATATAAAAAAAAATGAACGAGATAAAGATGTGACTTTGTTTATATATATATATATATATATATATATATATATAGCATATGACTCATCTCATGTAAGTTACACCTTATACTGAAATTTAGTGTGCAGAAAATGCCATTTCATGCACGAATTAAAAAAAAAAAAATCCCCTACCCTCCCGTTCTCGCCTTGCCCCCCCCCCCGCTGAAAATTCCTGCTACGTCAGTAGCATATGTTTGCTGAATTGTGCAGCATCTGATCCAGTTTACTACCTTATGATTACTGATACTTGAATATAATGTTGCTGTCCTAATTCTCTATTCTTCCCTTTTTTTTCACACCATCAAGAATTCCGAAGAGTCTATCAAATGCAGAAATATGTCTAATAATTCAAGACAGGAATGTCTGAGAGATCATTCTTCCTCCAGTATATCGTTTCTCCCTAGCTAGTATATTTCTTCTTGTCTTTCCTTCTCTGATTTTCCTTTCTTTCTCAATCTCCCGATAGCTTACCACACACACATCTTCTCTCTCTTTTTAAGTCCCGGGAAACCCTGATTATATCTAACATATCTAATTGGATGGTCAGTTCTCCCAAGGAGTTACCAGCAGCTCCTTACTTATTCTGAATATTACTTATAAAAATTCTAAGTTTGGTATGTGATTGTCCGGGGTGATTTTAGCACTGCCAGCGAATCCTCTGAATGAAGCGCTATGATGAAACCAGACATCAACAACGTCACACTGCTTGTTCATTTGGCATAGTATTAGTTGCATTATATTTAGATAATTGAAGGACACTGATTCTGATGCGTCGGAATAAATTTATGCATGAATACATTAACATATGTGAATAGAAAATGCGAGCTGACCTCTACCTAATGCGCATGCTCAGCGCTGTACTGTGTTTGCGTTTCTTTTGCGTGAAAATCATACGCGGCCTCGGGGAGCATCTTCCAAAATGAATTATTCACGGGGGATTCGGGAAGCGTTCAAATCGTGTTCAAATGTCCCCGGACAAAATGGCGGAGATTACGGGGCCAGGTAAAAACACGCAAAAACATGCCAATTTAAAATCCGCCATAGCTCCTCAGAATGCACGGAGACCCCTAAATTTTCTTCCTAATTCTGAAAGTTTATGAATTCTATGAATCTATGACAAAAATTTATCTTTTCTATGCTATGACATCATCCTATTCTTATTTGAACTCAAAATTTTGATTTTTTATTTTATTTTTGACGTTATATTTTTGGCTTTTAACCGAGACTATCTCGCTTATTGCTGGTCAATTTTCCCTGTGATTTCGATATATGTAGCTCAGAAAATTCTCTACAAAACTAGTATTCATTGTTGCTCACTTTGATTACGTCATCATGATCTAAATTCACGATAAACGGTAACATGTAAATTTTTCTCATTTTATATGCATTCTCTATGGGACATGACCTTTTACGTAATTCTTGATTATACATTCGTGTCTTCTTTGATCAATATCTCCGTTATTTCTGCTTGATTTTCGCCCAACTTCAAGTATGCTGTACTTGACAAAATTTCCTACATTATACATCTACATATTTTTTTTAAACCAAATGTCAGAAACATGTCGAAATTTGAACTGGAAAATATGATATTATAATTTCGTTTTCCATCTACGAGTTATCTCCATGAGGTGTTTCAGGTATACCTTCAAAGCACTTGCCCACATCCTCAAGATCCCTGGGGGGGGGGGGCAATTTTTGTTTTCTTTTCGCTTACTGTTTACCTTGTATATTACTTTCCCCTTTGTACTTCTTTCCGTTTAATCATTTACCCCCTTTCAGAAAAAAATTCCCTTTATTTTCCATCACTTTTCAAAATTCTATAAAAGTTTCCTTTTTTTAAAAAGTAACAACACACGACGAGACACATCTTTGCTATCTCCGTCAAAGTAATTGTAATCCCAACCCGCTCAGGTTTTCTTATTATTTTCTTTCCTATATCATCCTGTTCGCGTTTTCGCTTTTCAAAAACCACACAGCATTACGTCATTCTTTGCTGAGATCACGTGAATATGAATGGCCAATTAGCTAAGGCGTGTGGTGCTAGGGGGAGGAGCTTAGCGCGGAGCCAAATCTGATCCAGTCAGTCCGCAGGTCCACAAAAAGTGGCTTCCTTCACGTAACTGGTATGCATGAACGGAACAGGCTCTGCATATTTAATGAGTTAAAACAGAACACCACTTTCATTATGGCCCTTGCTGCTCTAATACTTAATCAAATTCGATGTTTTTGGTTTCTATGTAAAAATGAATAATAAATCTCTTATGCCATGTGTTTGAATTTAATGAAAAATTTGGAAGAAGAGGTGAAATTTTTGATCTAAAAAACGATACTAAAATTATTTTTCCCCTGCCAAAAGTTGTCATTTTGTAAGGCTTTTTATACTTGAGCCCAGATAAAATTTACATGACCACAAAGCTAAATATCTATGCTTTATGAAAATACCAATTTTAACACATGATGCAATTTAATCGGGTCAAGAGCACACTTTACACAGGCCAAGTGCAATTACCAGCCCAAAACCATAAATACTTCTCTGTGATTGGTCCATTCAGACCACACACTCATCCTGGAATCTTAACGGTCACCTGCTGAGTCACTGAAGGTCACACTCTCCGTGTGGCAATCTGTTCAAAACAACCGCGCTGGCATGATTCTGGCCTTATTCAGCCAATCAGAACACTGGATTTCATGCTGATCTAAAAATCAAGAAATCTTGTCCTGAACTTCGTTGGGAAAAGTGTGCTCTTGACCCGATTGAAAGGTGCCCCACATTAAAAATGGTATTTTGAGAAAATACAGACTTTCAGCGTTATTTTGATGTAAATATTATTTGGGCTCAAAATAAAAAGTTTTACACAATCTGCAAGAGAAGTGAGAGGAAGATAATTGTGTTTTGAAGCATCTTTTTTTCACCCTAATTTACACATATTTCCCCAAATATGTTATCAAAATGAATGCAAAAATGTTAAAGTGTGATATTTACTCTTTTCAATGGTGTCTCAACCAATGTTTTCACTTGATGATAAAGTAGTTAAATTCTTCCAGAAAGAAAGTCTCATAATTCATGAGATTTGATAGGATGGAAGATTTGGCCACGAGAGCATTTACGTGAATCCTGCTCATTGGCTCATTAGCATACAGACCTGCCGACTGGCTGTGATCTTTGGATCTCGCGCGTGTGTCCGAAAAAAGATCTGACTGAACGAAAAAAATACTCGCAGAAAAGCTGCTTTTCGACCCTTTCCCTTTATTGTTTTCGCTAGATTTCTTTACAGAGCATAATTGAAATATGGAAGATCTAGAAAATAAAGAAAACAAAATTTGAAGAAGTTTTTTTTACTATTTTGACCCTTTTTCTCGACTTCTCTTCGCGCGTCTGATTCTGTTGTGACGAGTCACATATATAGTCACAATAAATGAAATAAGCTGCCCTTTTTTGCATGTTATGACAATTGCAATGCACTGCACAGTAGTTTATGTACAACCCTATAGAAAATCTGATTCGTTAAGGTGAATTAAAGCTTTGGATCACTTTTTAATTTTCTGCTGCGATATCAAATCATCCAATTTCTATGACGTTAGTCTTCTATCGAGACGTAAAAATTTATCAAAAGTCTTACCAACGACTTTATCACTATCCATGTCGAAACCTAAGAGATACCGACAAACCACCTAATTAATTCAATTTATTTTCTTTTTATTTTTTTTTTTTAATGACAATATTTTTTTTTTTTACTCACACGGTAGTGTCACATCTTATAATCCCGCCAGGAGCGGAGTTTTTGCCCGGATTAAGGTGGCGGCCTGTCAGTTCAGTTGCGCAGAGCAGCATTGCGCTCGCGCGAATGCATAGTGAGTGCTCTAGTGTCAATATATATAGGATCTCTATGCTTGTGCCTCTAAAGCGCCCTCATCGAAAGTTGAGGTATGGTACTTCTTCATGGTAAAACGATGGGTTAAGCATGACATAAATGCCACGATTTTCTATAACCATGAATTAAATCATGGTTTTATTACCATGGATTTTTAACCCTGGTAAAACCATGGTTTGAATTATTATTTTTTTATAACCATGGTATGTTATCATGGTAAAACGATGGTTTAAAGGGGATAGCAAGTGAGAAATCATGGGGAAAGGCAGGGTGATCTCGGATGAGAGAGGGGGAATGCAGTCGGCCGCTCGAGTTTCAAGAAAAGGGGTAATTCATTCTAAACAACTGTGATTTATTGCCGTACGTGTTTCAAATTTCGCGCAGTGAAAAAGTTAATAAACAGCTAGTCATATGGAAAAACAATTACATGGCCAGCTCCCTGGGAGAGCCTAAGGGGTGTTACGTAATCCGTGGCGACGACTTGTCGGGGAAAGGCAATTGAGTTTAATGGCTAGACTAACAAACCAGAAGTAAACTATATTTTGTATTTTGAAATGTTGGAGCATTATATAAGACGTTTCTTCGAGTGAACACGATGAGGCCCGTTAAGAGTCTACACACTTAGAGTTGTTGAGAAATGTGAGAACCCGATGTGTATGACTAGGTTGAGTTCGGTAAACTTCGTGCTGTCTTAACTTTTATAGCATTAGTCCGACGGGCTCGCATGACGGACGGATTATAGTGTACAAGTAAACTAGCCTTTTGCAAATTCGTTTTCCCCATGATTTCCCATTTGCTGGCCGCTTTAACCATAGCCTTGCTACCATGGTTTTGTGAAACATGGTTGAACCATCGTTGAAATGGTGATTATATTACCATGGTGCTTCAACTATGGTAAGACCACTGTTTAAATCCTGGTTTTATTACCATGGATTTTCGTACATGGTTGAACCATTGTTAAACCATGGTTAAATCATGATGTAGATCACTGATTTTTATTTTTATTTTTTTAATATGGTATTTTATTGTGTGAAAAATGATGGTTTAGCTGTTTCATTACTATTCTGTTGGTTTGTAACCATGGTTAAACAAAATGCTGTTATACAAAAGTTTACTTTTTTTATTTTTTCTTTCCTATTTTAATGAAATACTCAGTTTTCCTTA
Organism: Echinometra lucunter; assembly: GCA_029962745.1. NCBI lineage: Eukaryota > Metazoa > Echinodermata > Echinoidea > Camarodonta > Echinometridae > Echinometra > Echinometra lucunter. The sequence goes on from JAPZVO010000072.1 coordinate 10,898, forward strand.
GAATATCTGCTAATCTCAGGTTGTTGCTATAGCAACGCAAACGATGTTGCATTAGCACAACCATGACATTGGATAATTGAAATTTTAATTTTAATCAAAGAGATATGTTTGATTGATATATTTTTGACATTTACATCATGTTTTTTGCAATGTTAAATGAAGAATATACATTCTTATTAGAAAAACCCCGTTGCCATGGCAACGGCTTAAGACGTAATTTAGAAAGATGGCAACAAGTTGTAAATAGGGGATATATCACAAAAAAATAAGATTCTACAGAAAATGCCAAGAAACATTACAACTGGCCCTCTGCTATGGGACCATAACAGTCAGGGAGAGTCCCTTTTTGGAAGGAAGATTAAATTGTTTACCTATATGTTGAAGAGATGACCTAATGACCCCAGGCGAACACACGAGTTCAGCCGTTACAAAATTCTAATTCCAGACGTTGCGAATTAGGTCTAATTTAACGAGCAGAGTGCGAAGTGAGAATTACATAATCACATTCCATGATGGCCCGCTCTCTCTCTGTCTCTCTCTGTCTCTCCCTCTTCTCATCTGTCCCCGTAAAAAAAAAAAAAATAGCGCGTGTGTGGCCAGTGCTTCATCTAGATTACACAAATCTGGCGGCAGATAATAATATAAAACGCCTGGGACATTTTCTGTGGCTCGCCGAATCACAAAATAAATTTAGGAAAACAAAAAGTCATACAAATTAAAAAAAAAAAAAAACACCCATAGCTTGTGAATATCGGTTTTTCACGTGGAGTTAGCTTCCTTTACGATCTTTCATCGAGTAAAATTTTAACTTTCACAAGCTATGATTTTTTATTTTTTTTTATTTTTTTATTTTTTTTTAAGACAGAAGGCAGTATTTTTGGGAGCGGATTGCCCGGGGAGTAGTCGTCCTAGAACTGGCAAAAAAGCTTGCAAGTGATCATTTTACAATATCACATTGAATCAGAATCTTAATACTTACTCAGATAATTTGTCATACTGGCTAGTGCCGACCTCCAAAAGATCAATATGAGGGGATAGCGCACGGAGTGTTCCAACTTCTCTCAGGTTATTCAGACTGCTGAGAGTGCCTCGAACCTTATATCCATTCTGCGTCAGTATTTTTACGACGTGAGAAGCTATAAAGCCTGAAGCACCCGTAACTAAAACTAAGAGAAATTATAGGGGGAAAACGGAATTCAATTGTTAGGAGGGTCATTTTACCGGGTATTCATAATGTTTACGATGTTGAGCATGGAAACATCGCAGTGTTGTAATCGAGTCGAGCCGAGTCATGGGGGGGGGTCGAGTCCAAGTCATTAAGAGATCGAGTCACAAGTCAAAGTCCAGGGGAGCGTTTCATGAAGAGTTTTGTCGGTGAAAATCACCGACAAATGTTACAAGCTACTGAAAATCCTCGCATCTGATTGGCTGACAGCAAATTAGTTGGTGAAAATCATCGACAAAACTCTTCATGAAACGCTCCCCAGTTTAAACTAGCTCGATTACAGAGTCGATTCAGTCATTTTACATCCTTTCGAGTTAAATCGAATCGAGTCGAGTCAATTCAAGTCAAAATTGATTTTTTTTAGTTAAGTCTACAGATATAAAGACAAAGCAAACTGGCACCCTTGAATGAGATTTCGAAAGAGCGCCATCTCAGTCCTGAACTACAGACTCTGTCCTGGTTTTTTTTTTCTCCCAGCATGCACCATTCTGATTAAGGCGAGCTTTGTTATTTTGAGATATATCTGTCAAAAAATATGTGTAAAGATTAAGACAGTTAACTAGAAGCCAAAAGGGCGAAATGTTCTTAATGAAATTTGGCACAAACTTTATGCTATATAAGACAATTTTTTAGTGAAATTTTCAAAGTCATCAAGTCTATATGACATCATTTAGGCGCCATTTTGTCAAAATCGCCTTAAGGTTATATCTTCATGACGAAATATCATTTTTCATTCATATTTGGCACGCTTATAGTTTACATCAGTCGAAAGAATTCCAACTACTAAGACGCGTACGCTTACGTCTGTGCGTCAGCGTGCGCGCAAAAATCAGAGTTGCTCAGAATCGGCTAAAACTCCTTTCGCAAACTTTTCAGGCTATTTTAAGTATTTCAACAATTTGCGCGAAAAACGTAAAAATACCGTTATTCACTTGATTTCCAATTCAGATACTTTTTTTTTTAAAATTTCCATTAATTAAGAATTAATTTCAACTGATGATTAGGCCGTACGTGCGCGCCAAAGTTTAAAATCTGTGCTTGCGTCTAGGGGGAAAGTAATGTTAAAACGCGAAAAAACAAGCCTTTTTAAAATCCGCCAAAGCTTATGGCACGCCATTTGGGAATCATTACAAAATAAAATTCTCTTGAACAAATTTATGTTTCTCTTTCACGAAACCATTTCACTCCAGCAAATTCATATTTCACCTTTTCCACTTTTCACAAAATCCATTTAACTTTCTACCAAAATATCATTTCCATCTTGACAAAAATATATTTCATTTTTTTTTCCAAAATTCATTCCACTTGTTCACTCTTCTTAAAAACTAATTTCACTTTTTTTACAAAAACACATTTCACTTTTTCACAGAAATTCATTTCACTTTTAAGAAAAAAAAAATCCTTCTTTATCTCGGCCTAAAGCGATCTTATCGACCTTGGTGTTCTTAACGGTCTTGGCGAGCTTAACTCTGCCTTAGCTAGCTAGCTCGTACGCGTGTACGTTTTGATATATCGATGGTGTACCTAAAATCCATACCTCTTCTCTCACCAAAACAATTTCACCTTCTCTCACAAAATCTATTTCACTCTGCCCCTAAAATACGTTCCTCTTTTTTCTTGGCCTAAATGAGGCGCTATAGGCGAGTTTTGTTAGCTTCTTATCTTGGCGCGGGCTATATCTTTTGTTATTTGCTTGTTTAGCATCGGTATGGTTTTGTTATTCTGTTTGGTCTGATGGGGCTGAAGGGGGTGGCTTTGAGGCTTCTGCACTTGAATTCGAAATTCATTAATATATCCAATTTATGCAGGTTTATATGCAGGGTGAACAAGAGATGCTACTTCTACAGGCGGACTTTGGTTTTGCTTGTTTTGCCTCTTGGGGCTTGGTGGGGGTTCGGAGTCTTCTACACATGATTTTGAAGTATGTAAATTTATCCAGGTTTATGCAGGGTGAATGATGGATGCTGCTTCTTCCGTTTGGTCTGGTGAGGCTAGCAGCTGTGGGAGGGGGGCTAAGTAAGGGGAGGGGGTAGGCTTCTGTTCATGATTTTAAATATTCTGCTTTAAGGTAGCACCTAAACCATCTCTCTGAGAAGTGTTTTAGCGCTTTATAGAAATATTATTACCCCGATCATCGGATTCATGCACACTTGCCCGCACACAATGTATGCTCCTTTTCCACTCCACGTATGTTCATTCACTACACAACGAATGAGGGTTTCATGCGCGCTGACATCTTGCATGGTTTATACAGGGGTTGTGAACAAAACGGTCAATGAGGGCGGAAATACTCGTTTACATATTTTTGAAATCTCTTTACGCTACAAATTTAATTTTATTTAAGTATAAATTGTTTAGAACATTCAGAAAAATACCGGGTCAAGTATACGGAATCTGCAGTTATCAGTGTTCTATATGAGTAAATCATCAGTATAACTTTCTAAAAGCTTAATTTGAAATTCTTTTTCCCCACCGGCTGTCGTCAAGAAAAGAGACCATATTCACTTTCATACCACATATTAATCAATTATTTCCCCCTCATAATTTAATATCTAACTTTTCCGTGCTTGAATATCATGGACAATCCTTTTAAGTGTACATTTTTTTCTAAAACTGCACCAGCTTTGGTTCTGTATCCGTTGCTGGATTTTATTTTATCTTCAATTTGCCTAAGCAATACAACTCATGAGTGCCACCGCCGAACATCCCCGGGGCAATGCCTGATACCAGTATGGCGCATGAATCTCGTCATATATGTTTTAATTACAAATCGTACTGTGTGTTCAAAAGTTCTTCATGAGAAATTCAGCGATGGATGCAACTCAATTTTGTGTTTAAATCGTAGTTTGTGCCTTCTGCAATAAGGGCAATACTACATTTACCTTCGATTAAGTTAGATTTAAAAATTATCGTAGAAAATGATATGCAGTACAAGTTTTTGCATATTATTCAAAAAATTTTACGAGAAGTTTTCATTCTTCATTTTACACAATATCTTTTAAAATCTATGTTTATAATGTAGCCTTCTCGATAGAGCCAGATTAATATTTTCATAAATATTCATTTTGCAAATCATATGGATACGGGTATCGATTTTTTTTCTTATGTTTTCGAGAGACTTCTTTTGCTCATTAGCGTGATACGATTCCAGGAGATGTAATCGGCGCTGCCCATCGAACCAGTTAATTAATTCGGAAAAAATACAATAGCCATTTGCCAATATGGCAGGGAGCATGAAAACACACTCGTGAGCATACGTGATTTCCAAGGAAGCATTAATTGCAGCCACTCGCGCTCACTATGCTAAAAAAAGTCATCACCATAGAGAGTGGCAATTTTTGGTACATGTCAGGAATGGGGGGGGGGGGGGGGGAGTTGGACATTGTATGAAGGTTAGGAATAGCGTCGCATTAGGGTATGGTCACTGGGTTTGTTTACACGATTTCTGTTATTCTGTTTATGTTACTTTCAATTCAATATGTGTTAATGTCATGCTTTGTTTGTTCATTACTTTTTATCTTTCACTAGACCTCTAGGAAGATGTGAATCCATGACAAAAAATTATCTTATCGATGCTCTGACGTCATCCTATCCTTATGTTAACTCAAAATTTCGATTTTTTTTTCTTTTTTACGTTATACTTTTTGCCTTTAACCGAGACTATCTCGCTTATTGTGAGATAATATTCCCCGGAATTTCGATATGTTGTAGCTGAGACAATTCTCTACAAAGGTAGAATTCATTTTTGTTCATTTTGTTGATGCCATCATGGTCTAAATTCACTATAAAAGGTACCATATAAATTTTCTCATTTTACGTATTATCTCTAAGGGGCACGGCCTTTACGTAATTCTTGATTCTACATGCTCGTCTTTTTTGATCAACATCTTACTTATTTCTGCTTGATTTTCGCCACCTTCAAGTATGTTGCAGCTGAGAAAATCTTATACGTTCATATGTTTTTTAAAGCAAGTGTCGAAAACATGTCGAAATTTGACTTGAAAACCTGATATTAGAATTCCGTTTTCCATCTATGTGTTATCTTTATGAGCTGTTTTCAGGTATACCTTCAAAGCACTTGCCTCACATGCTCAAGGTCCTGGTTCGAGTCCCGGGGGGGGGGGGGGGAGCTTTTTTTCTTCATTTTGCTTTCTGTTTACATTTTATATTACTTTCCTCTTTATATTATACTGTCACAGTCAATGGAATAAACTGCCTGATTTTGGCCCGTTATGACAATTGCAGTGCAGTGCACAGTAGTTTCTGTACAACCCTATACCGTGCGTCCCCCCAAAAACTTTACACTTTTGAAAGGGCTGCCAAATGAAAAATATATGTTTTATTTGAATCGGTAGCTTAATGACTCAACTTTCACATAAGACCAAAAAAGCCAAAAATAATTCATGCTTGGGTGAGCACTGCTAACTTTTGCAAAGGGTATGAAAAACAGGAATTGCGCCTACCTATTATGAGAGGTGAGTCATTTAGACCTTACAAAATTGAGGGGGATATGAACCCAAATCAAAACCCATGTGCATTAATATCTATATTTGTGAGGAAAATTATCATTTAACTTTGAAAATATTGTAAAATATAAAAAATGTACGTTTTTAACTGCTAAACAGGCATGCACTTAAAATGCACGTTATTATCTAATATACAAACAATCATTGGAAATTGACCTGTCTCTTATGGTGGCTTAAATATGGATTAATTAACTTTAGCCAACAATAAAGTGGTGCTAAACACACGATTTCGGGAATTGGTATCTTGAAAAGTACTAGTTATTCGGCTCAGTCGAGATTTGCAGAATTTTCAGTCCACGATAGACAATGATACCGTAGATATAGCCCGGGGGGGGGGGGGGGTCACTCTCCACATGACCTGCTACCCACCCGTGTCCGACAACCTCAGAAATGCACCCTAAACGGCGTAACCTATTAATCAAATTTGCAACCCTAAATGGCGCAACACATGAAAAAAGCCACCCTAAGTGGCGTGAACAGGGAAATCCCATAATTTGATACCCTAAGTGGCGTAAACATTGAAATCAATTAATTTCATACCTAAAGGCCCAATCTCACCAACGTATAGAGTCGGGTGTAAGAGACTAGCTAGGATAAGGGGACTGTACGGGGGTCCACTCTCATAAGTGCTGGCCGCGCCGGCGTGTGTGAGCATTATTTTTTATCCCTTAATCAGGCCCTTCATGGTGTCAATGGCGTAGGCCTGCTCAAATTTGCCCAAATTTGCACCCCTAAATGGCGTAATCTGCATAACCAAATTAGCAACCCTAAATGGCGTGAAGAGTGAGAAAAGGCTACCCTAAGAGGCGATTTACCAGCGAATGGTGCTGAAAAGCAACCCTTTTTGCCAAAGACGTCGACGACGCCTGAGTGCCTGAAACGAGACCCTTTTCGACGCTTTTTCTGGACGCGGGTGCGTAGCAGGCCATGTGGAGAGTGACCCCCCCCCCCCCGGGAGATATAGTAGGATATACTCAAATTAGTCAGGAAAATGATATTTTGGCCTTGAAAACATCAAGAAATATCACTTTAGAAAGTATGATACTTCTGTAATTAGTATTGCAGTAATTGAATGCTTAATAAATGAATTTCATAACTAATTTTTGAGCCTCCAATTCTTGATAAAGAGATGTGAGTACACATATAGTTTTTGTCAGCTACAAAAGGTGAACATCATATGCTTTTCCTCAATAGTGTAAAGTGTGTGTGTGTGTGCGTGGGGGTGTATGTGCTTGGGAAGGAGTCTATCCCCCTCCCCTCCCCCATCACATTTACGCTTGTTGTTTTTTGTTTCTAAATATCATCCTTGTAGAAAGAAAATCAATCATATTCAATTTATTTTCTACAAGATTTGCAATGCAATATTTGAGTCTCCGTGCATTCTGAGGAGCTATGGTGGATTTTAAAGGGGCATGTTTTTGCGTGTTTTGACATTATTTGCCCCGTTGAAGCGCGCACGGATTTTGAAGTTTGGCGCTCACGTCCGACCTTATGATTAGTTGACATCGGTTCTAAATTGATGTAAAATGTGAAGGAAAGTATCAGAAATGCGAATCAAGTGATATAAACGGCGTTTTTATGTCATTTAGGACCAGCGCGCAAATTTTTGAAATGCTTGGAATTGCCTGAAACGTGTGCAAAATGAATTTGAAGCGATTCTGAGTATTTCTAATTTTTGCGCGCGCGTCTAAAAATGGAATTGTTTGGACTGATATTAAAATTCATCATGCCAAATATGAATCAAAAAATGACTTTCCGATATGAAGATTGACCATGAGATGATATTTACAAAATGGCGCCTAGAAGACGTCACGATGACCTGAGGAACAAAATGGTTGGAAAACGGAGATGTCATTAAGGCGGGGGATTCCTGAAAAGTTGACGAAAATTGACTGAGCCAGTTCTGAGATTTTGACTGCACAAAAAAGGTGGGGGGCAAAAAAAGAAGAATAATAAGAAAGAGACATTGACGAATTAGGTGGTCTGTCGGCATCTTTTAGATTTCAACATGGATATTGATAATGTCTTTGGTAAAGACCATTGATAAAATTTTTACGTCTCGATAGGAGACTAGCGTCATAGAAATTGGATTATTTGATACCGCAGCATAATGAAAAGGTGATCCAAAGCTTAAATTCACCTCAACTAATCACATTTTCTATAGGATTGTACAGAAACTGTAACTGTCCACTACATTGCAATAGTCATAACAGGCCAAAATCAAGCAGTTTATTTCATTGACTGTGACTGTACATGTAATCATAATTAAAGAGGATAGTAATATAACATGTAAGAAGAAAGCAAAAGGAAAAAAAAATTGCCCCCTCCCCCTCCGGGACTCGAACCAGGGATCTCGAGCATGTGAGGCAAGTGCTTGAAGGTATACCTGAAAACAGCTCATAGAGATAACACGTAGATTCAAAACGGAATTCTAATATCATGTTTTCCAGTCAAATTTCCAAATGTTTTCGACATTTGCTTAAAAAACATATGAATGCATGAGATAGAGAATTTTCTCAGCTGCTACATATCCAAATCTCGGCGAAAATTGATGAATAATAAGCGAGATAAGGAAAAATAAGGCAAAAAATATAACGTCGAAAATTCAAAATGGAAATTTTGAGTTCACATAAGAATAGGATGACCTCATTACATCGATAAGATAAATTTTTGTTATGGATTCACATCTAAAACTCATAAGCTTTCAGAATATGTAAAAAAAAAAAAAATTGGAGGTCCCCACGCATTCTAAGGAGCTTTTGCGGATTTTGGAGGGGCATGTTTTTGCGTGTTTTTACATTACTTGCCCAATAGACGCCCCCACGGATTTTGAATTTTGACGCGCGCGTGTGACTTTATGGTTAGTCAAAATCAGTTCTAAATTAATCGAAATTGTTAAGAAAAGTAGCAGGAATGCAAATCAAGTGAAAAAAAATAACGTTTTAACGCTATTTGGGATGTGCGCACGCGTATGACGCGCATGCGGACGCGGACGCGCGCAAATTTTTGAACTGCTTAAAATGGCCTGAAACGTGTTCAAAATGAATTTGAAGCGATTCTGAGCAATTTTATTTTTTGCGCGCGCGTTGACGGGCGGACGTACGCTTACGCGCGCGTCTGACTATCTGAAATTTATTGAATTAAAATCAAATTTTATCGTGCCAAACATGCATGAGAAATGACCATCCGTTATGAAGATATGACCCTAAGGAGATTTTCACAAAATGGCGCCTGGATGACGTCACGATGACCCAATGAACATGAAAATAATTGGGCCGGCAAGATCTTATGACGATTGATAACTGACCAAAATTTCATGCAATTTGAACCAGCCGATTCTGAGATTTCGAGTGCACAAAAAAGTGTCTAGAATAAAGAAAAATAAACGAGAATAGAATTCGTCATAGACTCGTGACGAATTACGTGGTCCGTCGGCATCTATTAGGTTTCGACATGGATTGTGGTAAATTCGTTGGTAAGACTTTTGATAAAATTTTTACGCCTCGATAGGAGACTAACGTCATAGAAATCGGATGGTTTGATATCGTAGAATACTTAAAAGATGATCCAAAGCTTGAATTCACCTTAACGAATCAGATTTTCTATAGGGCTATACATAAATAAACTACTGAGGGCTGCATTGCTATTGTCATAATATCAGCAGTTTATTTCATTGACTGTGACTGTATATGTAATCATATAGTTAAAGAGGATAGTAATATAACATGTAAAAATAAAGCAAACGGAAAAAAAAAATTGCCCCCTTCCCTCCGGGACTCGAGCCAGGGACCTTGAGCATGTGAGGCAAGTGCTTTGAAGGTATACCTGAAAACAGCTCATAGAGATAACACGTTGATTTAAAACGGAATTCTAATAACAGGTTTTCCACTCAAAATTTCACATGTTTTCGACATTTGATTAAAAAAACATATGAATGCATAAGATAGAGAATTTTCACAGCTGCAACATACTTAAAGATGGGTGAAAATCAAGCAGAAATAAGGAAGATGTTGATCAAAGAAGACGAGAATGTAGAATCAAGAATTACATAAAGATCATGTCCCATAGAGAATACACGCAAATTGAGACAAATTGACATTGTACCTTTAATCGTGAATTTAGACCATGATGTCTTCATCAAAATGAGTAACAATGAATAATATATTTGTAGGGAATTGTCTCAGCTACAACATATCGAAATCTCGGCGAAAAAAATGATGAATAATAACCAAGATAGTCTCGGTTTAAGGGAAAAAATATAACGTCAAAAATTAAAAAGAGCAAAATTTTGTCATGGATTCACATCTACAACTCATAATCTTTCAGAATGTGTAAAAAAAAATGGGGGTCTCTACGCATTTTAAGGAGCTATGACGGATTTTAAAGGGGCATGTTTTTGCAAGTTTTTACATTATTTGCCCAATAGACGCTCGCACGAATTTTGAACTTTGACGCGCGCGTGCGACCTTATGAATAGTCGAAATCAGTTCTAAATTAATGGAAATTGTAAAAAAAAAAGTATCAGGAATGCAAATCAAGTGAAAAACCGGCGTTTTTACGTCATTTAGGACTTGCGTGCGCGCATTACGCGCATGCAGACACGGACGCGCGCAAATTTTTGAAGTGCTTAAAATGGCCTGAAACGTGTGCAAAATGAATTTGAAGCGATTCTGAGCAATTTTAATTTTTGCCCGCGCGTTGACGGGCGGACGTACGCTTACGCGCGCGTCTGACTATCTGAAATTTATTGAATTAAAATCAACTTTTATCGTGCCAAACATGCATGAGAAATGACCATCCGTTATGAAGATATGACCCTAAGGAGATTTTCACAAAATGGCGCCTGGATGACGTCACGATGACCCAATGAACATGAAAATAATTGGGCCGGCAAGATCTTATGACGATTGATAACTGACCCAAAATTTCATGCAATTTGAACCAGCCGATTCTGAGATTTCGAGTGCACAAAAAAGTGTCTAGAATAAAGAAAAATAAACGAGAATAGAATTCGTCATAGACTCGTGACGAATTACGTGGTCCGTCGGCATCTATTAGGTTTCGACATGGATTGTGGTAAATTCGTTGGTAAGACTTTTGATAAAATTTTTACGCCTCGATAGGAGACTAACGTCATAGAAATCGGATGGTTTGATATCGTAGAATACTTAAAAGATGATCCAAAGCTTGAATTCACCTTAACGAATCAGATTTTCTATAGGGCTATACATAAATAAACTACTGAGGGCTGCATTGCTATTGTCATAATATCAGCAGTTTATTTCATTGACTGTGACTGTATATGTAATCATATAGTTAAAGAGGATAGTAATATAACATGTAAAAATAAAGCAAACGGAAAAAAAAAATTGCCCCCTTCCCTCCGGGACTCGAACCAGGGACCTTGAGCATGTGAGGCAAGTGCTTTGAAGGTATACCTGAAAACAGCTCATAGAGATAACACGTTGATTTAAAACGGAATTCTAATAACAGGTTTTCCACTCAAAATTTCACATGTTTTCGACATTTGATTAAAAAACATATGAATGCATAAGATAGAGAATTTTCACAGCTGCAACATACTTAAAGATGGGTGAAAATCAAGCAGAAATAAGGAAGATGTTGATCAAAGAAGACGAGAATGTAGAATCAAGAATTACATAAAGATCATGTCCCATAGAGAATACACGCAAATTGAGACAAATTGACATTGTACCTTTAATCGTGAATTTAGACCATGATGTCTTCATCAAAATGGGTAACAATGAATAATATATTTGTAGGGAATTGTCTCAGCTACAACATATCGAAATCTCGGCGAAAAAAATGATGAATAATAACCAAGATAGTCTCGGTTTAAGGGAAAAAATATAACGTCAAAAATTAAAAAGAGCAAAATTTTGTCATGGATTCACATCTACAACTCATAATCTTTCAGAATGTGTAAAAAAAATGGGGGTCTCTACGCATTTTAAGGAGCTATGACGGATTTTAAAGGGGCATGTTTTTGCAAGTTTTTACATTATTTGCCCAATAGACGCTCGCACGAATTTTGAACTTTGACGCGCGCGTGCGACCTTATGAATAGTCGAAATCAGTTCTAAATTAATGGAAATTGTAAAAAAAAAGTATCAGGAATGCAAATCAAGTGAAAAACCGGCGTTTTTACGTCATTTAGGACTTGCGCGCGCGCATTACGCGCATGCAGACACGGACGCGCGCAAATTTTTGAAGTGCTTAAAATGGCCTGAAACGTGTGCAAAATGAATTTGAAGCGATTCTGAGCAATTTTAATTTTTGCCCGCGCGTTGACGGGCGGACGTACGCTTACGCGCGCGTCTGACTATCTGAAATTTATTGAATTAAAATCAACTTTTATCGTGCCAAACATGTATGAGAAATGACCATCCGTTATGAAGATATGACCCTAAGGAGATTTTCACAAAATGGCGCCTGGATGACGTCACGATGACCCAATGAACATGAAAATAATTGGGCCGGCAAGATCTTATGACGATTGATAACTGACCAAAATTTCATGCAATTTGAACCAGCCGATTCTGAGATTTCGAGTGCACAAAAAAGTGTCTAGAATAAAGAAAAATAAACGAGAATAGAATTCGTCATAGACTCGTGACGAATTAGGTGGTCCGTCGGCATCTATTAGGTTTTGACATGGATTGTGGTAGATTCGTTGGTAAGACTTTTGATAAAATTTTTACGCCTCGATAGGAGACTAACGTCATAGAAATCGGATGGTTTGATATCGTAGAATACTTAAAAGATGATCCAAAGCTTGAATTCACCTTAACGAATCAGATTTTCTATAGGGCTATACATAAATAAACTACTGAGGGCTGCATTGCTATTGTCATAATATCAGCAGTTTATTTCATTGACTGTGACTGTATATGTAATCATATAGTTAAAGAGGATAGTAATATAACATGTAAAAATAAAGCAAACGGAAAAAAAAAATTGCCCCCTTCCCTCCGGGACTCGAACCAGGGACCTTGAGCATGTGAGGCAAGTGCTTTGAAGGTATACCTGAAAACAGCTCATAGAGATAACACGTTGATTTAAAACGGAATTCTAATAACAGGTTTTCCACTCAAAATTTCACATGTTTTCGACATTTGATTAAAAAAACATATGAATGCATAAGATAGAGAATTTTCACAGCTGCAACATACTTAAAGATGGGTGAAAATCAAGCAGAAATAAGGAAGATGTTGATCAAAGAAGACGAGAATGTAGAATCAAGAATTACATAAAGATCATGTCCCATAGAGAATACACGCAAATTGAGACAAATTGACATTGTACCTTTAATCGTGAATTTAGACCATGATGTCTTCATCAAAATGAGTAACAATGAATAATATATTTGTAGGGAATTGTCTCAGCTACAACATATCGAAATCTCGGCGAAAAAAATGATGAATAATAACCAAGATAGTCTCGGTTTAAGGGAAAAAATATAACGTCAAAAATTAAAAAGAGCAAAATTTTGTCATGGATTCACATCTACAACTCATAATCTTTCAGAATGTGTAAAAAAAAATGGGGGTCTCTACGCATTTTAAGGAGCTATGACGGATTTTAAAGGGGCATGTTTTTGCAAGTTTTTACATTATTTGCCCAATAGACGCTCGCACGAATTTTGAACTTTGACGCGCGCGTGCGACCTTATGAATAGTCGAAATCAGTTCTAAATTAATGGAAATTGTAAAAAAAAAGTATCAGGAATGCAAATCAAGTGAAAAAACGGCGTTTTTACGTCATTTAGGACTTGCGCGCGCGCATTACGCGCATGCAGACACGGACGCGCGCAAATTTTTGAAGTGCTTAAAATGGCCTGAAACGTGTGCAAAATGAATTTGAAACGATTCTGAGCAATTTTAATTTTTGCCCGCGCGTTGACGGGCGGACGTACGCTTACGCGCGCGTCTGACTATCTGAAATTTATTGAATTAAAATCAACTTTTATCGTGCCAAACATGCATGAGAAATGACCATCCGTTATGAAGATATGACCCTAAGGAGATTTTCACAAAATGGCGCCTGGATGACGTCACGATGACCCAATGAACATGAAAATAATTGGGCCGGCAAGATCTTATGACGATTGATAACTGACCAAAATTTCATGCAATTTGAACCAGCCGATTCTGAGATTTCGAGTGCACAAAAAAGTGTCTAGAATAAAGAAAAATAAACGAGAATAGAATTCGTCATAGACTCGTGACGAATTAGGTGGTCCGTCGGCATCTATTAGGTTTCGACATGGATTGTGGTAAATTCGTTGGTAAGACTTTTGATAAAATTTTTACGCCTCGATAGGAGACTAACGTCATAGAAATCGGATGGTTTGATATCGTAGAATACTTAAAAGATGATCCAAAGCTTGAATTCACCTTAACGAATCAGATTTTCTATAGGGCTATACATAAATAAACTACTGAGGGCTGCATTGCTATTGTCATAATATCAGCAGTTTATTTCATTGACTGTGACTGTATATGTAATCATATAGTTAAAGAGGATAGTAATATAACATGTAAAAATAAAGCAAACGGAAAAAAAAAAATTGCCCCCTTCCCTCCGGGACTCGAACCAGGGACCTTGAGCATGTGAGGCAAGTGCTTTGAAGGTATACCTGAAAACAGCTCATAGAGATAACACGTTGATTTAAAACGGAATTCTAATAACAGGTTTTCCACTCAAAATTTCACATGTTTTCGACATTTGATTAAAAAAACATATGAATGCATAAGATAGAGAATTTTCACAGCTGCAACATACTTAAAGATGGGTGAAAATCAAGCAGAAATAAGGAAGATGTTGATCAAAGAAGACGAGAATGTAGAATCAAGAATTACATAAAGATCATGTCCCATAGAGAATACACGCAAATTGAGACAAATTGACATTGTACCTTTAATCGTGAATTTAGACCATGATGTCTTCATCAAAATGAGTAACAATGAATAATATATTTGTAGGGAATTGTCTCAGCTACAACATATCGAAATCTCGGCGAAAAAAATGATGAATAATAACCAAGATAGTCTCGGTTTAAGGGAAAAAATATAACGTCAAAAATTAAAAAGAGCAAAATTTTGTCATGGATTCACATCTACAACTCATAATCTTTCAGAATGTGTAAAAAAAAATGGGGGTCTCTACGCATTTTAAGGAGCTATGACGGATTTTAAAGGGGCATGTTTTTGCAAGTTTTTACATTATTTGCCCAATAGACGCTCGCACGAATTTTGAACTTTGACGCGCGCGTGCGACCTTATGAATAGTCGAAATCAGTTCTAAATTAATGGAAATTGTAAAAAAAAAAGTATCAGGAATGCAAATCAAGTGAAAAACCGGCGTTTTTACGTCATTTAGGACTTGCGCGCGCGCATTACGCGCATGCAGACACGGACGCGCGCAAATTTTTGAAGTGCTTAAAATGGCCTGAAACGTGTGCAAAATGAATTTGAAGCGATTCTGAGCATTTTTAATTTTTGCGTGCGCGCTGACGCGCGGATGTCCGCGTACGCGCGCGTCTGGCTATCTGAAATTCATTGGATTAAAATTAACTTTAATCGTGCAAAACATGATTGAGAAATGGTCATCCGTTATGAAGATATGACCCTAAGGTGATTTTCACAAAATGGCGCCTGGATGACGTCACGATGACCTGATGGAACAGCGAGATCTTATTAGGATTGATAACTGACCGAAATTTCATGCGATTTGAACCAGCCGATTCTGAGATTTCGAGTGCACAAAAAGTGGGTGGAAGAAGAAAAATAAAGAAAATTCTGACGAAATTAAGAGGTGATCTGTCAAAGATGACAGACCACCTAATAAAGAAAGAAAATTCTGACGAAATTAGAAGGTGAACTGTCAAAGATGACAGACCACCTAATAAAGAATAAAAACTAAAATGTGGTCTGTCAAAGATGACAGACCACCTAAACAAAAACAACAACAACAAAAAAGTTCGAAAAAAAATGAATTGATCCAGGGTTCTGGTTTTATGTGTGCGTGATGTTTGTGCAAGATGGGATGTCTGTTGCAACTTTCAAGAGGATTCATGATCCCGTTTTGAAGATATGACCATTTATTGATTTTGACAAAAGGGCGCCTGGATGACGTCATGATGATTTTTTGACCTTGAAAAAAATTGTGCAACTTGCACTTGTGACTGATAAGTGTTCAACAATCGAATAAAAATAAAAATGCCGACTTTGAGTTATCGCATAGGCTGTAGTCTATGCTAAATGCATTACGCTGCATAATATCTACAACATGCAAATATGGAAAATTCTGATATGAAATCCTTTAAGCTGCTATTAAAGTATCATGAGGTCATCAGAATGGAAAAATGAAGGTTAGTGGTGGGAGAAGAATTGCCTGAGCTACAATATACTCGAAGCTGGGCGATATCCGACCAGAAATAACGGAGCTGTTGCTCTTAAAAGACGGGAATGTAGAATCAAGAATGGAGTATAGGTCATGTCCCATAGACAATACACGCAAAACGTGAAAAATTGGCATGCCTCCGTTTAACGTAAAACTAGACCATGATGCCATTCTCAAAATGAAAAAAAAAATACGGAAACCTCATGATAGAGAATTGTCTCAGCTACAACATACTGATATCCTGGCGAAAATCGACCAACAAATGTCTTGATTAAAGACAAAAATTATGATGTCATAATTGAAAAACTGAAAATTTGAGCTCACATGAGAATATGGGACGTTCCGACTGTTTGACCTCCCCCCCCCCCCCCCAATTTTTTGATGAATTCGAATCTTCAACTCATAGGCTTTCAGAAAATGTAAAAAAAAAAAAATGAAATGGGGGGGGGGGGGGGGGGTTCCCATGCTTTTTATCAAGCTAAGGCGGAATTTAAAGGGGCATGTTTTTGCATGTTTTTACGTTATTTGCCATATAGACGCGCACGGATTTTTTTAAATTCGACGCGCGCGTACGGCCTTATGGTCAGTTGAAATCGATTATAAATTGATGGAAATGGTCAAAAAATGTTTCAGAATTCCGAATCAAGTGAAAAAAGGGCGTTTTTACGTTATTTACGAGTTGCGCACGCGCAATACGCGCGCGCGGGCGGTTACGCGCGGTAATTTTTAAATGAATTTGGGTATCACCATTTTCCATTGTTTTAATTCAATCATGCATGTAACATGAACAATAAGTTGTACATCAATTAATGAAACAAGAGAAGCAGGGCTTTACATACATGCATATCTCATCAAGGAAATTAATTATTACTGTAGAGAATATCTGCTATGAACTCCGGTTTCCCTTTTTTTTCTGAGACACACTTTATAAGTTAAAACAAAAGGGTTTTTTTTCCAAATATTTTCACAGGGGTAAAAGTTATTTTTAAAAAAAACCTACAATTGAGCTTTCCCGAAAGTCAAAGATTTTTTTTCCTGATTTCGTGCAACACCTTTGTCAATATACGCATGCTTAACGATAAATGCACACGACCTTAATGTCGATTTAAGCTTCAAATATGTAGAGCAGAATTCAGCTCGTACTATTGTACAGTGCATAATAGCATGCTATGGCGGCATATAGCCCCCACCTACGTAGAAGTTTATTTTTCATACCTGTAGAGGCAGTTTCATTCGTCGCAGAAAAAGTTTCCCCACGAGATGCGGTAAAGTCTATTCCCTCGAATAGTTGACTTTTGCAATAATCTTCAAAGAACAAAAATGGGTGCAAAGTTAAGCAATATATTAAATGAAGAATTTATTTCCAAAAGGGGCCAGGTCCATTTGGAAAACTTCTGAGAAAATTAAGGTTTTATTTCTCTTTGCAATAATTATCTACAATTAATTTGGCCTAATTGTCATTAGCTCCAATCATCACTTGGTCTAATACCCACTTAGGCTATTTATTATTTTTTCTAAAGATCAAGTTGTCTAATTGCCATTTCGTATAATGGGCATTAGACAAAGTGGGATTAGACCAAGTGACAATTCACCACCATTTTTAAAAGTTTCTTTTCAGTCTCATTTTTTGTGTAAATTAATTCAAGCGTTAGGTCCACTGTCAGTTGCTAGATCAGGAAAGCTGAATGGCTTCCTACTTGACTATCGACTCATTTGGGAGATATTGAGCAACCTTTCATTCTAACTGTTTTCTAGCATACCTCATTAATTGTTTACACATGAGGTATCATTATAACAGAGAAAATTATGAATTTTTACGTAATGTGTTTCTTTTTCCAAAATGATTAAGTTTACTTACAAAAAACTAATTCAAAGTCACAATTTGTGCGTGCAAATGAAATTTTGGTATCACCATTTTCCATTGTTTTAATTCAATCATGCATGTAACATGAACAATAAGTTGTACATCAAATGAAAGAAGAGAAGCAGGGCTTTACATACATGCATATCTCATCAAGGAAATTAATTATTACTATAGAGAATATCTGCTATGAACTCCGGTTTCCCTTTTTTTTTTCTGAGACACACTTTATAAGTTAAAACAGAAGGGTTTTTTTCCAAATATTTTCACAGGGGTAAAAGTTATTTAAAAAAAAAACCTACAATTGAGCTTTCCCGAAAGTCAAAGATTTTTTCCTGATTTCGTGCAACTCCTTTGTCAATATACGCATGCTTAACAATAAATTCAAGCTACCTTAATGTTGATTTAAGCTTCAAATATGTAGAGCAGAATTCAGCTTGTACTACTGTACAGTGCATAATCGCATGCTATTGCGGCATATAGCCCCCACCTACGTAGAAGATTATTTTTCATACCTGTAGAGGCAGGGTCATTCGTCGCAGAAAAAGTCTCCTCACTAGATGCAGTAGAGTCAATTCCCTCGAATAGTTGACTTTTGCCAATATCTTAAAAGAACAAAAATGGGTTTAAAGTTAAGCAAAATATTAAATAAAGAATTTATTTCCAAAAGGGGCCAGGTCCATTTGGAAAAAAAATTCTAAGAAAATTAAGGTTTTTTATTTCTCTTTGCAATAATGATCTACAATTAATTTGGCCTAATTATCATTAGCTCCAATCATCACTTGGTCTAATACCCACTCAGCTATTTTTCATTTTTTCTAATGATCAAGTTGTCTAATTGCCATTTCGTCTAATGGGCGTTAGACAAAGTGGGATTAGGCCAAGTGACAATTCATCACCATTTCTCAACTTTCTTTTCAGTCTCATTGTTTGTGTAAATTCATTCAAGCGTTAGGTCCATTGTAAGCTGCTAAAACAGGAAATCTGAATGGCTTCCTACTCGACTATCGACTCATTTGGGAGAAATTGAGCAACTTTTCATTCTAATTGTTTTCAGACATACCTCATTATTTCTTTACACATGAGGTATCATTGTAGAAGAGAAAATTATGAATTCTTACGTAATGTGTTTCTTTTTCCAAAATGATTCAGTGTACTAACCGAAAAACTAACTCAAAGTTACAATTTGTGCGCGCAAATGAAATTTTGGTATCACCAGTTTCCATTGTTTTAATTCAATCATGCATGTAACATGAACTATAAGTTTTACATCAAATGAAAGAAGAGAAGCAGGGCTTTACATACATGTATATCTTATCAAGGAAATCTATAGAGAATATCTGCTATGAATTCCGGTTTCTTTTTTTTCTGAGACATACTGTATAAGTTAAAAACAGAAGCCTTTTTCCAAATAGATTCCCACGGGTAAAAGTTATATAAAAAGGCCTACAATTAAGCCCTCCCGGAAGTCGATGATTTTTTTCCAGATTTCGCGCAACTCCTTTGTCAATATACGCATGCTTAACGATAAATGCACACGACCTTAATGTCGATTTAAACTTCAAATATGTAAAGCAGAATTCAGCTTATACAGTGCATAACAGCATGCTATGGCGGCATATAGCCCCCACCTAGTAGAAGTTTATTTTTAATACCTGTAGAGGAAGTGTCATTCATCTCCTCACTAGAGTCAATTCCCTCGAATAGTTGACTTTTGCAAATATCTTAAAAGAACAAAAATGGGTGTAAAGTTAAGCAAAATATTAAATGAAGAATTTATTTCCAAAAGGGGCCAGGTCCATTTAGAAAACTTCTGAGGAAATTAAGGTTTTTTGCAGTCTTTGCAGTAATGATTGAACATACTATAATTAAAAAAAAAACATTTGAAATATAAACAGAAAATGACTCTTTATATAACTCCAAGACTTCTCTTTCTAGCTTTGATTTTTGTAACACATATATGTATACACACACACACACACACACACACACACACATATATATATATATATATATATATATATATTGTGACTTAACTGGGCTTTATCCATTTAGGAATAAAACTGTAGCTCATTATTTTTAAACACAAATTCCTTTTACAGTGTCGTTTAAACTGTTTTCTATAAAATTTCCCTGTTTTTATGATTTGCTTTTTTGAATACAGGTGTTGAAAGTATGCAGATTATAGAAAAAAAAAACTTTGAAACAGTTTGAAGAAATTAGCTAACGATCATTAAAAAAAAATCAAGGGAAGCATTTCATTTTTTTCTGATTTCGTGCGATTTTCTTTAAATTCATTGTTCATTTATTGATACGGGGAAGCCCATTCATCACCAGTTGACTACCATGCAATATGATAATTTTCCACAAAAAAAAAATATATATATATATATATCGATAGGTCTAATTATTTGGGGAGAACTATGAGATAAAAGACAACATCCCCTGGGGCTAGTTCGCCCATTTTTGATGGGGCATGTACCGTATCAGGACAACTCCCCCGGAGGACAACTCCCCCGGGGACGACTCCCACCTGACAACTCCCCCGGAGGACAGCTCCCCCGGAGGACAACTCCCCCGCAGGACAACTCCCCCGAGGGCAACTCTCCCGGAGGACATCTCCCCACCACCGCCTTTAAGGACAAAATTACGTATGAAATTTTGTTTTTATGACAACGCCTTGCTCGTAAGGAACTGTAAAATAAATCTTTTCTTTTTAAAAATCAAACTTAAGTAATTAATCCAGTATTTTTTGTTTTTATTACAACTCTCCCGGAGAACAGCTCCTCGGGATGACAACGGGGATGGGCGAGGGGTAGAGTGTTGTTATTCGTTTAATAAGGTATACGGTTATTTGTCGCTCTAATTGCTAACTTTTTTTGAAAAATATCCACCCTTTTGCTCCCATTTTTGCGCCAAAGTACACATTCAAGAAATTAAAAACTCTAGTAATGGTTACGCTTTTCCGCCCAAGGGTGTTGGGTTTGACAGCTTCAGAGGCACACTCCCCGACGATGCCACACTCAGGTTAATTTTGTTCTCATATTTTGTGTTTAGATTTGGAAGGGACTACATATTAAACACTCCATCGATTGTTGCCAAATGCAAACCATTACACCTCTGCTTGCCGACCCTTTTTCCCCCTTCAATTTCTAGCCATCCATTTGGGGAGCATATGCACCCAAGCACTACCCCCCTTAGCAAATGACATGGGTTCAGCTTTCTTGTTCCAGTTCAGTGTTAGAATGCATTTCGTGATGTTTTAAAGCAGTGAACAGGGCGAACCTACCTCCTCATAGGTGAACCAAGGCAGTTTCGCCCTTTGGCCAAAAATCTACTTCGTTGTTTTTTGTAAAAACTATGTGCCTGACTCCAGCGAAATCGTGCTATAGGCAAGCCAATACCACTGCCTCTCAACATGAAAAGACGCGGTCTCCTTGCTTCTAGAATTACGTCTCTAGAAGAGTAAGAACGGCTTACTTCGAACCATCGGGTAATCGCGTCGGGCCGTGTAATCGCGTTACCCGATATTTCGTGAGAACAGCCCACTTGATTTGCGAAACGTCGGGTCTACCATTTGAGAAATATACGCTTTAAATCTACGAACGGTTGGGTTCAAAGAGTGAAATTTACCCGATGCTTCATAAAAATAATAATTCGACAAAAATACGAATGGTCGCGTGCATTTACGTACAAATAAACACAACAAAAACGGCTTGAATGAAAGTTAGCAGTCTATCCACACAGAATCAGGATTTTTAGGAAAAGTTAAGAGGTGAGCACAGTTTAAATTGCGCTAGTTTGTCAAAAAAATGAATTTATTGGTAATAGGTTCTACCACTGTGGCGAATCATTTTCAGAAAACTGTCCTGAGTTGTATGTCATGAAATTATGTGCAAAATACTCGCGAACTTTGTAATTTTTTTTTCATCGTTGGCAGTTTTGTTACCGCTGCATTGTACTAAGCACCCTGTCACCTCGCAACATCTTGCCCAGACTTTCGGGCGGATTGCCGATGATTTTAAATGAAATGCAAATCAGTTTATGGTGAGGTTGAACGTTTGATGTCCCACCTGCTGCAGTGTGTTTGTGCGTTGACGAATTCCGTTACATGATGAAGCTGTGTGAAATAAGGCAGACTGCGCTGGGGCTTGCTGCGGCAGCCCGAACGCGTTCGGTTAGGGCTGCCGCCGCGCCGGGGCCTGACATTGGCTCGAAAGTAAAGGGGGAGGCCTTTTTCTTTTTTTTTTTTTTTTTTTTTTTTTTTTTTTTTTTGGGGGGGGGGGGTCTGTGACGGTATATAACTTAGAGCATAGCTCAGATTGATAAGCAAATATGATGAGAGGGGGTGAGGGGGTATGATTTAATCATGCTTCTCCCTGATGGTAGATACAGACTGAGGCTCCAATCAAAATTGTTTTCTTCGTTGAGTTGAAACTTGAGGCTGCATTCGTGTCTGCATCCAATAATCTTGGTGAGGTAGGTGATGACTGCTTGTTGACTGAGCATGAAGAAAATTTCTGCAAGGAATGAATTAGTTACAACTCCAGTCATGGAAGGTAAGGGAATGCATGAATTTGGTCAGGTGGCTATCAACATGTCGAATTTCAGCCAGGGTTTAAGATTTTTACAAGGCCATTGGCCTTGGTTGCAAATACACTCATGCGGCAATGTCTACGTAAATTTTCTGTGTATAACTGTCTCAACTTGGAAATGAGGTTTAGGGGTGGGGGGGGGGGGGGGTAATCATCTCCCATGGAACTTTTTTTTTTTTGTTCCTTTGAAAATGTTATCAGTCAAGTTTCCTTGAACTGGCACAGGCTCCAGGATCAAAACATTTCTTGCTCACACAAATACACTTGCATTAAGAAATTTATTTCTTTGTTTGCAGTAAGATTTTAAGGGAATGTTAATTATTAAAAGCCAAATACTTCTTAAGTTTTACTTGTTCAGTTTTGATGTACAAGCAGAAGCTATGTTTTTGTTTTCTGATTTCCTGTCATTTTATTTTCAAGTTTTTTTTGTTTTGTTTTTATCATCAAATTTTAAGCTGAGACATGAATTTTACAATGTGTGTGTTTTGTATTTCTGTTGTATGAATATCAATTGTATTTGAGAACTGAGAAATAAGATAAACTAAACTGATTTGTAAACCTTGGTCTGCAAAGTGAAAAATTTAATGTTGCAACTGTTCATACTTTGTATTTGTATTTGTCACAATTCAGGTCAGCTTTCAATCTTATCTTGTTTTCATTAACAGACTGAAAGAGTTAAGCTTTATCTCTTTAGTGCATTGGCCCCTCCTTTGGAGATCTGTCTCTCACCAAGTGAAGTATCTTGGCCCTCTGTGCAACAGGGGGCGAGGAGAGCATTAACCCAACTCAGGAGTTTTTAGACTTGCATATTTTTACTGAAAATTCCCCAAATTCCAACAACAATTTGCACCAGATCCTTCAATATGTATCTTAAAGATATGTTTACCATCCAAACCTTAATTTAGTTTTAATCTGTATGGAATTACATTCATTTGGATGTAGAGTTACATGAATCCTGAACTAAATGACGATGAATTATCTGAGAATGCTTTCTAACAATTGTCGCCATTTCGTGAATCATGACTAATTGCTCCACAATTCAATTCAATTTACATTCCACAATTTTGGATTATCATCAAAATATTTTACAATATCATTGGACAAAGTTACAGACCAAATGATTGTATTTATTTTTAGAAACTGATCCCCCATAGGTGTGTGTGTGTGGATTATTTGAAACTCTTACAGCAGATTATTGTTATATTAGAGGATTTGAGAATTCATACATGTAGGCCTACACTGTATTTTGGATTGATTGATGGGTATGTAAGTTACAAAATCACTGTTTTCAGTTGTTTTATAAAGAATTCTATTCATAACTTCTAAAGGGATATGGAATAGCTCATTCTACGTGAGTTGTTCACAAAATCTAACTAAGAGTTCTGTTGAATATTTATTTACATATTCAAGTATTATTTTAAAGTAGTATAGGATTCAATTTGGCCTTGGTAATTTGTGAGTAATTCAAATTACTAGCAAGTAAATGATAGTGATGTAAAACTCCATAGTCTACTTTTATTTTGTTGCAAGTTGTGAACAGAGTATATGATTACAAAAAATTGTTATGATTAACATAAAATACATTCTACTTGAAAACGATGAATGAAGGCTGATCTTGTTCCTTTTTATTAGAATGAACTTATAAACATGTAATTACCATGCAGAAAAGTAATCATTACAAAGCAAATCCATATGTACTTAAGGCTGCAAATGTAGTTTGAAAATGATCATGTAAATCATAGCAGTCTTTGAAAGGATATAATTGTAAATACATACAGACATGCCGAAGACATGCACAACTATAAAAATACTGAAGCCCCCTCTTACTGGATAAATATGTATATCAATGAAATCAATATGGGGGTGAAAAAAGAAGGAGAGGATGTGTTCAAAAGAGGTGGAAAGGGATAGAATGAGAGAGAGAGACAGATACAGGAAGAAAGAGATGAAAAATCAATTCAGGCGAGATTATTTGATGAAAATTCGAGGGTGTCAGAGAGAGGGAGAGAGAGAGAGAGAGAGAGAGAGAGAAGGGGAGGGGAGACTGAGAATGGCAGATGATGAAGTAATGGAGATATTTTAAAGGAGATAGTTGCAAGAAATGTGTTTGGGTTGATCAGATTTTTAAAGTTCATTATCCTTTCAAGATCAAGGTAGCTAGCAAAAAGGGTCTATCCGTGATTTAAGGGGGCGGGGCTGCAAATATATGTTCATGTATAACATCATAATATCTTTCTGTATATCAGTAACACTTTATAGATTCTTTAGTGTAAGTCTTCCCACGCATTATCATCGCATGCGATTACCCCCCACCCATGATTAGTGGTTTTAAAGAAAAAAAAAAACATACGCATTTCCATGAAAGTTAATGCATTGAAAGAAATAGGTAGCTGGCCTACATCTAATATCTAATAATGCAAGAGTAGTGTATTCGTTTCAAACAGCCTGAATATCTTGTATATTTTCTCTTTAAATCGATAGGTTAAATTTCGACTGATTGGAACCTATTATCATAATGAAATTGAATGCAACATAAAGGATGAATAGGCCCTATCAATGATTGAAAAGGATTAAGACGTTTCCTAATACGCATGCGCAATTATCTTAAAGAAGAAATGGATTTGAAAAAAAAAATTAACCCGATACTTCGTCAATTGAGGTAGGTTTTTCCCGAATGTTCGTGTAAAAGATAAGTCTTATGTCAGTGACCACAATTACTATAAATCAATTTTTAACATCCGTTTTACCCGGCCTTTCGCAAATAAAGGGGGCTTTTTTGCCGAAAGGTCAGGTTACGCGATTACACGGCCCGACGCGATCATCCGATGGTTCGGAGTAAGCCAGTAAGAACTACATGTACTACGCTAGAATAACCTTAACCTCCTGGTACATTGTTCTTTCATGAGTCGATAATACAATATGTATGCATTTTAAGTGGTTTCTTAATCCTAGTAATAACTGAACTTCTAAAGTTCTGGCGTTCAACTTTTGAATGTGATCCGGATGACTTGTTTAGAATTTAAATCCTAAAAAACGCAATTTCTTGTGCATTTTACCTAGGATGGTTTGCAAGAGGGAAGTGAAACTTGCCTCTTGGTTTGAGACATTACTAGAATAACATGTCATATTTTTTTGTTTCCTTATAATATCTATACCGCAATATTTTTGTGGCCATCATGAATGGAAACAAATTTGAGGGAAGTTTATTCTCTTTTATGATTATGATACCAATTTCACTATTTCAAACTATTTATATTAAGTAACGAAGGTCATGCCGTAATGATTCTCAATCCATCGGTGTACAACCATTCTTGTATTTAAATTGATATTTTTCCTCATTTGACCTTTGACCAACATACATGACCTTTCATCCCAAAATACCATTCAGGTCCCCATAGGAAATCTACCATCCAAGTTTGGTTACAAATGGACTTATGGTTCTTAACTTACCAATCGCAGTATAAGAAACTTCTAGGAAAATTTCAACATTTTACCCCATTTGACCTTTGGCCTGCATGTTTGACGTTTGACCTCCAAATAGCATTGAGATCCCTCTAAGGCATCTACAATCCAAATTAGGTTACAGATGGGCTAATGGTTCGAAAGTTAATAACAGAGAGTAATGACGGCAAACGGGGCATTCTATAAGTTCATTTAAGCGTGACAAGTAAACAAAAAAGTATTACGTAATCTCATTAGCATAATGAATATTCATGAGGTAGGGTAAACAAAGGAGTTCGTCTTGTAGGAAGATGGGCATTGAATGGGCGATGACGTAATCGTATTAGTACATTGCGCAAAGACAAAGAAGTATGATGTGGAAAAGCTGGAGACTAAATAGGCTGGCATGAATATGCATGAATGAAGGTAGTGAGGAAAGATGGACATTGAATAGATATGACGTCGAGGTATATTGTTGTAGAAATAAGACAAAAGATTGTCGACGTTGTAAGGATGGGCATTGTGTCCCCATGGCAACAAGCAAACAAACATTGGTTTGAATGGAATGATGAAGGAACCCCTATTGTTTCAAAAGTTAAATTTAGAAACGGGGAACCAGTAAAACAATAGACAGAGCTGTTTGAGAACGAGTCAACCTAGCAATGCAGTTGGGGGAAAACAAGGAAAGCACGTTCTTCTAGACATACGACCAGAGCATTGGTTGAAATGTCTCTGACGTTGAAACCTCGTGTCTCCCCATAGGTTCAAACGGGCATGTAATAATTTTCGGAGGGTATGTCATATAACCGCGAAATTTGAAATGCCTCTCATTCTCGAAATCATGGCTTGTGCTACCACACGTTATACAGCCATTTCCTTCACGCCTGCAAGCACACGTTATACATCTACAACCCAATATCTATTTGGAATATACAAACCTTACATACCATGGGTGCCCCAGAAAATGCCATTGGTTCTGTTTTCGAGGCTGAACTAAAACTTGGGGCGGAGGAGATGCAACCAGGGTGGCAGGTGGGCTTCAATACGCAAGAACAGAGGGCGTATTTTTTACAATACTTCGACGGGTGTTACGCAGTTGCAAAGTCCGTCCCCTGATGTAACCGATGACAGCGATACGTCAGCTACCCAACCTCCATCTATAGAGCAGAAGCCCAAACTTCCTTCGATACCGAAGGCCTGAAACCACCCCAGACTCCAGCAGCTGCTCCTTACACCAAGGATATATTTCATTTCCCTGAAGGCTCCACCACTCCAGTCTCTACACCGGACATGAAAAAAAACGTGTACCCAGGTAAGTCCAACCCGATACTTTTCGTTTTCGTGTGTATGATGGTGATACATGGTGTGTTGTACGTACGGAAGAATGGATACTATAGAAATGAAAGAGATGCTTTCTATATGTGTGTGTTCATCCCACTATCCCTGAGAAGTTAATGATTGCACTCCTCTCTTTTCATCGACTATGCAGGCTGTCAACAGCGTTGAAAATGGGCATGCTGCTGCCAAGAAGGCGAGGAGGCACCTGACGCTTGAGCTTCCGTCAAAGGTCCCAGAATCCATGCCGGAGCAAAAAATAGACGCCGAGAAAAGCGGGGGAATTTCCTGAAGACGTGCACCCAGTCCCTCTGAGCGGTAAGCGTTATGCCGTCGTTAAATATTTTAACAAGGAGATTTACATGAACATCAGGGAGTATTATAACATAAGTCACCGCGGGACCGTGGAACTGTGTTCAGCCACGTATATAAGTTCCATATCTATTCCGTAGTAAATATGGATATCTATATGTGTGTTTTATCTATGTCTCTTTCATATTAGAAATCGGCAAACACTTCATGATGATACTGGAGGGATTCGCGGTGGTAGAGCTATTTCAGATGATCTCGAGCTTGATGATACCGAGCGAGGCAGATTGCGAAGGTTGTCAACAACACAATCCCTCGTCGTATCATGCCTGCTTAAACTTTAACATGCCATACCATTGGGACAATAATATCATTCATGAACTTATTGAACCAGGGGCTGTCATAGTGTCAAAAAAAACCTGGGAATGGGAAAAATGGCGAGTGTTTTACGCCCAAGTGGTCAGGGAATGCAATGACACCTTTCTTTGTCCGTCAGACGCGTGGTACACTCTGGTTGAGAACATCCTCATCAGACATGCCTGTGATGTGGATTATTTTCTAGATGAACGATATTACGAGAAAAGTCCAAGCGAGGATTATGTCACGCATCAAGATGTTGTCGATCAATACAATCCCAATGATGAGAAAATGATTATACATCCTTTACCGATGATTTGCTCGAGTTGTACGGTGACGAATTTGCGGAAGATTCTGAAGCATCGGAGGATGGGGATGACGAAGAATATATACTGCCTCCAGTGCATATTACTTTCTTGAAATATGTTTATGATAAATATACAGATGTCCATGCTATCCAACAGTTTGTCGATTAGTACAGCGCATCCTTTACCAATTCATATGTATCCTCCCATGAGCGCATGTACATTATTATTGACTGATATCGATGATTGTATATTACCTTATGAGGTTAAGATGTTCGTGTATTAAAGAGTTGTTTGAAGTGTAATGCAATGTCTCTGAGTTATTATTTGGGGAAGTTTGCGTTTTTCCTATGAGGAGGGCTGTGTATGCTTGAGTCTCGATGATGATGGTTTGGAGTGAGTGTTTTCTTTTTGCGAAAGGTATTACAAAGCAAAAGGGTGAGGACGAAGAATGTAGGGGTGAGAGAGGGGGGGGGGGGAGATAGCGAAAAGTGAGAGATGGAGAGAGAAAAAAAGAGAGTGAGAGAAAAGGGGGAAGGCGAAAAATGAGGCTGGAAAAAGAGAGCAACGTGCGAATGAGTCAGTGGACGATCGAAATGAGGAGACGCGTGATACAAATTCAATGCTATTTACAATTTTTTTATTCTTTTTTGCACAAAACCACAGCACAGCACACGATTACAATTGACATAGTATATACATGATGAATCAAAGAGAGGCTATTTGGTCATACAAGTAGTTCGTTTCATGTACGGGTTGATCATAATCATAATAGGTTTTCACATAGTCCCAGACACGATGTTCGTTCGAATGTGTATCAGAAGAAAATAGACGCTTGAGAGTGTCCATGCCGCGACCACGGCACGATGCGTGAGGAAGAACATCACATATTGTCCACATACGGTAGAAAGGTCTCCCTGGAGCTTTAAGTTGTTCCAATTGGTTTGACGTTTGGTATGTTCATGCAGGAAATGCCGGATGTTTCCAGGGGGTGGTGGGAGGTCGTAAGAGTCGAAATAATCTGAATTTCCACAGCTGTCCAGAAATATACCTATCCAGTGACTGCCTGGTTCATGGGTAGGATCCAGGTTTACAACATAAGCCGAAGGTCGGGGAACCGCTTCCATGGTCAATCGATCAGAGGGATAAGCACCTTCGAAGACTCCTCCGGGTGCTTTATCGTTTCTCACGATACGATCAATGTCTGAGCCATACATCTTTACACTGAATAGTCAAACAGGATGTTACGGGCTCGGTCAATTTCTAGGATGTTGTCAAATTCAGCATAGACCACAATATTCACTCCTTGCGGTAGATTCTTCTTGAAATGTATCTCGATGCGTAGGTTTCCTTGCTTCTTCAAGTTGAAATGCTGGCCTGATGACAAGTCAGGGGAGAGATAGAATTCGTAGAGTGCGTATCCACGATCGTAATCCTCCCTACTGATGCCGTTTCCAGCATCCCTGAACATTTTATCTGTTCCTGAAAAGAGTGTGTGGCAAGCTCTGATTGAAGTGGCTCCAGCGACACGTCCGAAATCAGGAGTTAATGGTTTAGATGGGACTTGTGTACCATTCACGTAGAGGGACATGTAATTGACGTTAAAGTGTTGGAAGTTGAAGGTATTGTGATGATAGCTGCCACTGAATGCATTGTTGTCTACACAGCCAATGATAAAACGCTGAGGAATCTGTCCCAGGAAGAGATGGTCCTGTTGCAACGTCATTTCTCCGCGAGGGACAGAGAGAACTTTGCACATCACACGTCGGACTGGATATTTCGCCGTTCCCTTTTCCAAACAAAGACGGAGCAATCTTAAATAACGACCTTGAAGGAAGCATTGTCGGTTGCAGACATGAGTGAAAATTCTTTCTTGCTTCTGATGATTTAAACTCGTAGATCTAAGCCATTCAACAGATGCTTGGGCAGGAAGAATAGATCACAATGAAGGGGACCAGTCATCTCAAAACTGTTGGACGATTTGATGTAAGTGTGTCTCATCTTCAAACCATGGTTCTCTATCTAGAGGGTCAACATTATCCATGGAACCTGCAGTATCTTTGTAGAAGAGGCCATATTGAAGCAGAGATTCAGTCATAGCCCGAAAGGGGTAGGTTGGTGTAGAAGGCGTGATCACGCGATCGTTTAAACTGACATCCACTTGTGAGAAGAGGGAGTGCAGAAAGAGATTTACAGGCCCCACTTGATCTTCGTCCACAAGACTGGTATCATCCTGATGGACCACCCTTGCTTTTACGTAGACCTGGGTCTGAGAGAGGTCTAGGTATTGGCTGCCTGAACCCGATATGTGAAACTCGAAGGGTCCTCCGTCTGAAAATTGAGCCACTGGATGATACTCTACCCATTGCCCCTGTCCCATACTGGTTTGAGTCGGTGGAATGCTGAAGAGGTCCAACTCCGATTTGACACACTCACACGAATCGTTGTGCACGAAGGCCATTGTCATTAGATTTTTTTTGTGTGTGATTATTCTCAGGCGTCAAAAATATATCGAGTTTTTGCCTTTGCAGCGGCTTTGGAGCGACTATTAGCGGTTTTTACGCGTTTCCCCTTTTTATTGGATGGCCTGACCCGCCTTTTCTTTGATGCTGTCTGTCGTCGTCGACTGTTAGCGCGTTTTCTTTTGGGAGCCCTCCGTGCACCAATCTTCTTATCCAGATGGTCTGACAGAGCCCCCGCTGCGAAATTGATTCCTGCATTGACAGCCCTCTGGGCCAACGTAATACCTCCTTTCCTGAAGGCAAGCTTTTTAACCACGGCTTGCGTTCCTCTTCTCTAAAGAGGTATGCCGGCCCGCAGTCCTCTAGCCAGTAAACCTCCTATACCAAATCCCTGATGTGTCATACCTCCTGAGAATACAGGTACGCTATTCCCTACTTGGCTGGTTAATAATCAGTGTAGACTTGGGGCGAGACATAACCGGTGGTCGTCATATTGTTTAATATTTCTTTTAAATCCGCTCTTATCCGTGAATCGAGGAAGGACATCTCTTCCTCATATGTAGTTTAACGACGACTCTCCCACGTTGGTATGGAATGCTACGAACTGTGTCATCCCTTATATGGACCTCGATCGTATTGAAGAGTTTCTGGGTCATGGGTAGATAATGCGGTGCCTCGAAATTGACAGACACATCACTCCCGTGTCTCTCCTTCACTGTCACCACTCGTACAAGAGGAGCCCTTGTGTCGCCCACAAGCTGATGTTCAACGAGGTCTGAATACACATATAAACCATGTATCATCATCAAATCTACGGGTAACGAAGCTTCCGAGTGGCCCATCATTGATGATGCATCCTCAAAACCCAACATGGCGGCTAACCCTCCCGTCAATTTTACCCTGTAAAAGGGAACGCGCCTGACAAAGGTCACCTTACTAGAATACTCGTTGAATGTAAACTCAATGGTCCGACGCAATTCTAGAGGCACGAGAAGGGTCAAGAGTTCATGGATGTCGTTGTAGTAACCATTTGAAATTTTATGTTCGGCCCAGCTTTCTCCACCATTGGCTGAATACAGAATCCCAGAGTTCAAGTGAGAAGAATGAACATTATACCATCTATGAGGGTAATGTAGCTCCACCAAGCCCATCTCCCATTCTCCCTCGAGTACAACGGTGTGCGGTAGTCTCACTTTGAATGACGCCAGGGTATTCCCAGGGAAGACATCGAGCGAGCTGTTGCTAGGCAGAGTCACATAAAGCGAAGATGTTGTTGTCTTAGTCATGGTGAATGAACTAACAGTGACTTGTCACGGTTGTCCTCTTTTATGGTATAGTTTTTAGATCAGTAACGTAACTATTGAACTTGTCTGGATAGCCCCACCACTTGACAAAATCCTCCTTCACTCCTCTCCGTTTTCGGGTATGTAGAATGCGTTAAATTATGTAAACATCATCTCGAGGGGGGGGGGGGGACTACTTTTTGTAACTCCTGTTCGTAGAAGGTGCCATCAATTCTTCTCCACTGGCGTCTTTGACTTTGTAGACAATGGATGTCCTTCTGACAGTCTTGCTGATGTTGAATATCTCTTCTGTCCACTTTGGCAGATAACCTTTCCGGAAAACCTGCGTTGTTATGGAAAGCCTGACATGATCTCCCACTCGAAACTTTTTTTTTTCTTAACCTTTTTTGGGTAAGTCACCGTACAGTGTCATCCACGAGCGCGGAGGGCCAATGCTCGAGTGCTTGCGTCGATTGTAAGCTGAAACCAATTTCTGCAGTATATCCGTGTACCTACGTGTATTATGGCTGGTGAAATACTTGTACATCTTCTCTTTGAGGGTTCGATTGAATCTCTCCACTACGCTGGCTTTTGTTTCGTTCTGAGTCGTAAAAAATACCATGTCTTCTTTTTTCAACATACGCTGAAAGGGTTTGTTGATGAATTCCCCTCCTTTATCAGACTGTAGTTTTTATGGTTTCCTTCCATCTTTCAGGATTTTCCGAAATGCATAAACAAGGATGGGCCTTACTTGTCTTTGAGAGGTACAACCCAGGAATATTCAGAGAATATGTCAATCCATGTCAAAATATATTTGAATCCTTTATTTTGCCGAGAGAGGGCTTGCATGTCTACCAGGTCCACCTGCAATTGATGATCGATGCCATACACGATGACTCTATTTCGTTTAAAACGTCTCCGTAGGGGTTTGTGAAGTGTGCAAGTCGGTTGTTCTGTCAGCCATTCCTTTATCCTCTTCTTTTTTATATTTCTGTAAGGTTTCCGCGTCTCGTGGTAAACACCATCTACACCACCGAAACCAGCAGGGTGTTCGGGATCGTAATACACCTCTTTTAGGATGTCCTCCATCTGACGTGTCGTGCACGTGTATGTTGACTGCAGCAGGCCAAGGCCCATTGGACGCGTTCCAACTGTAACTCCAATGATGGAGGCCAACATCCCATGTTGCTCGAGATCGGTAGAGTCATGAAATGAATAAGGAACGTAAATGCGGATGTTTATCAATACTGAATCCAGTGTGGGGATGGTTGTCTCTCGGGTCAACGTCTTTTAGGAGGAGGAAGGTGATCCGCTCTCGCGAACACTTCCATTGCGCTCAAACCGCCTGGTTTGTCATCTTGAAGCTCTGCAGACTTTGTGGGTACTGAATCAGACGGCGATTGTTGCTGCATGAAATTCCATCTGTCTGGATTTCCCACGAGCTCCATTGGAGCATGCAGAGTAGCCATCAGCTTTGCATATTCTTGCCATCCTTTGGGGGGGGGGGGGAACTCTTCCTCTTTCTCAACACATCGTTGACTAGGTCGACAATGTGTGTTCCTTCTTACGCCTTTCCATCTAACACGATTTCTCCCTTTTCATTGATATCTATGTGCTGATCAGGTGCAGATTGTAAGAGATGCATGACTTGCCCGGCTTTGTGAGCGAATGTTTTGGAGACACTCTCTTTGACGCGTTGTATCCCATGAGGGCCTGCTGATAAAGTTTCACTCTTTCGTCCTCTGGAATATCTTGCCGACGTAGGGTTGTCTGCATTTGCTCGTCTAATCCAGCCAGACCTTTGAAGGTTGGAGCCGCTCCATGCTCGTGCGAAACGTGCACGTGCTGCGCTGCTTCATGGGTACCAGCACCATCTTTTTGGCATACTGCATGGTCGCTGCTTTCCTGTCTTTTTTAATTTTTTTTTATTTTTACGATCTGAGTATTCTAGCCAGGATAGGAGCAATAAAAAATGGTAGAAATCCACCTCTTTGATATACAAGCTTCTTTTTCTTTTTTTTTTTTAAAAGTGAAATCTTTCTTTTGCAAAGGCTTCTCAACTTGTATTTATGTTGACGAAGTTTGCTTTTTTCGGCAACCTACAAAGGAACAGTGCCGTGAAGGATATTAAGGGCGCATTCACAAATTGTTTCAATCAGATCCTTTTTAGCGCCTTGCAGTACCCCTTTTCTCTGTGTGGGAGTTCCCCTAGCTAAGACGTGTAGGTAAGGAATGTTGCTCTTTAACCGACGAGACATACCGAATGAGTCCGCTGGTGCTTTCGCACAGGTATTTATATGTCAACTGATGACCGATCCCTTCTGTCTGCCGTTTTTATAGGGTAATGGAAGAGTGTTCATTTCATGACGTACACTACGTTCTTTTCCCAAGGGAAAATGTGGGTTCGCAAGCGTAATTTCTCATCCGTGTCGGGTTTGAGGTCTATGAGAAGGTAACGGTAGGGTTTTCCCGTGGCATCTTTGTATACTTCTTGAAGAAATTTCCCATTTTGAGGATAAATCTGCTTAGCCAGATGGCTAATTTGGGAAGAGTCGTGGGGATTTTTGAAGAGGATCATTAGTGTGCATTGAGGCTGATCGTTCTGCTCTCTTTCCCCTGATGAAAGAGATTTTGACTGATGACGATGACGGAGAGATTCCGATGATGACTCCCTTTGGTGAAGAGGTGGGACACCCGTTGATCCTGATTGGCCTGAGACATTAAATCATCTAGAATGATTAGATAAGACTTCCTGCGGTCAAATAGCCCTTCCATATCCGAGGGAATACCCTCGTGAAATTCAACGAATGGCATATCCCTCGCCATATCCGCATAACCCAGCTGATATTCCTCATAACACCAAATGATCTTTTCAAAAGGTTTAACAACCAACTTCTCATGATGTTTGATGAGTTTTGTCACAAATTGCGTTTTACCACAACCTGTCGGACCGGCTACCAGAGCTGTAAAAGGATGCTTCAAGCGCACATCCATCCCATCGAATGACTCACTCTTTTCAAACATTCTCTCCTTTTATACACCTGTATACCATCTCTGCTACAGTCACATTTACACGCACTTTCGCACCTGCGCATATACCCCTAACACCCATTTTCAAACACTATGAACCCAACACAAAAGAAATCATGAAAAGGTGACGAGTGACGAAAGAAGATTCTCTTCCTAAGGATGTTTAATATCAGACTTGCATAAACGCAACATGAATGTACATCACTTCAATTCAACTTCAATTTCATTTATTTCATTCTCATAAAAAATACAATAAAATCAAATACAGCGAAAGCGATAAACAAAATTAGAAAATGAAAAAGGGAACTACATGAATAAAGCCCTTGGGCCTTGTCTTAGCATAGTTCCCTAGTATAAATTCATAACATAAACTGAAATTAATACACAAATGAAAATAGAAACATAACAAAAAATGTTTAAAAAAAAGAAATGTAAACATGAACAAAATGTAATATAAATGAACAACGGAAAATCAACTATATATATTTATCAAAAAGAAACTGCTTCAGCATTTTTTTAAAGGAATTCATTGACTTGCATTTTGAGATATATATGGGAATTGAGTTCCAAATTACAGGAAAATTATGACGAACTGATTTCATTACGTTATTAGTTTTTACGGGCCATACGTGAAAGGAATCCTTAAAACGTGTATTATGATTATGAATTTGGTAATTTAGGGTGAACATTTGAGAAATATTAAAGGGTAATTTATTTTGAAAGTAGAAGAAACCAAGCAGAGCAAGGGAATAGAAGTACAAATCGAATATGTTAAGGATTTTCAATTTTCTAAACAATGGGGCAGGAATGGGCACGGTAAGGGCATCCTAAGCATATGCGAAGGGCTTTTTCTGTAATTTGAATAATTTATCTAATTTAGTTTGACTACAATTGCCCCAGACAGCAACGCAATAATTAAGGTATGAAAGCATAAATGAACTGTAAGGTAGTATTAATGCAGAAGGGGGAAGTGACTCTTTTAATCTATACAATATACCAATACATTTAGATACCTTTTGAGTGACTTTATTGACATGTGTGTCCCAGCGCATGTTGTAATCAATATGAACCCCAAGAAAATTAACACTATTAACCTTATTTATTGGAACATTATCGAGTTTTAGAAATAGCCTATCAAGGGAATCAGTTAAGTTAGACTGCCTATTGAAGAATGTAATGTAATTTGTTTTAGTAGGATTTATCAACAATCTGTTTGATTTGAACTATTTAGTTACTTTACCTATTTCATTATTAATGTTATTTTGTAAATCAGGAGTATAAGACTGGGTATAAATCAAAGTGGTATCATCAGCATACATAATGTAATCAAATTTATCAGATGAATGTGTGAGATCATAAATGTAAATTAAAAATAATAGAGGACCAAGGATTGAACCTTATGGTACACCCTGTGTAATAAGAGAAAAGTTTGAAGAATTATTGTTGCAAACTACATATTGAAATCTATTGGATAAATAACTGTTAAACCAACTTAGTGGTAAACCCCTAACCCCATAGTATTTCAATTTAGATAATAGTATTTTATGATCAACTATATCAAAAGCTTTGGAGAGGTCCATAAAAATACCAATACAAAATTTATTATTATTAATTGCTGATAGAATTTTATCTTGTAAATCTATCAAAGCGTGTGTAGTTGAATGATTTGTCCTAAACCCATATTGTGAGTCAGTAAGAATATTATTTTTTAAACAAAATGAATATAATCGATTATAAACACACTTTTCTAATA
The DNA here is from genome assembly GCA_029962745.1 of Echinometra lucunter. Classification (NCBI taxonomy): domain Eukaryota; kingdom Metazoa; phylum Echinodermata; class Echinoidea; order Camarodonta; family Echinometridae; genus Echinometra; species Echinometra lucunter. The sequence goes on from JAPZVO010000072.1 coordinate 47,805, forward strand.
TTTTTGATATAGATGGCAAAATGGAAATGGGGCTATAATTATCAAATTTACGAGGGTCATCCTTTTTAAATACAGGGGTTATTTTAGCAATTTTTAGTTTATCGGGGACTATACCTGTGGAGAGAGAAAGGTTAAATATAAAAACTAGTGGGTGAACAATATAAAATAAGATTTTTTTCAATAAGCTAGTACTGAGATTATCAAATCCAGCAGAGTTGCTATTGTGTAACGAATTAGTAGTAAGTATGACTTCATGTTCAGTTATTGGATGAAAGAAAATAGAATTGTTGATAAAACCAGTCAGATATTCTCTAAACGTATGATCAATTGGAGAACTGGCCATTGATCTTGTTATCCGTGTACAACAGTTTATGAAGTGCCTATTAAATTCAGTTGTTATATGTTGTGGATCACAAACATTTTCAGTCTCATCAGTAAAATAATCGGGAAAAGAATTTCTCGGCTTATTAAGTAATGATTTGATAACCGACCAAGTCTGTTTTGTATTACATTTAAATAGCTTTAATCTGTTAGCATAATATGATTTTTTTGCATGCTTTAGTAGATTGTTTAACTTGTTTCTATATTTTTTGTATTTTCTTTCATTATCGAATGTATTATTTTGGAGAAAGTGTTTATAATATGTAATGCGTCACGTCAAAATGAGTCACATGAGTCATTCTGTGCCTTGTGTCAATAGAGTCTTCATTATTTCAAACAATTTATAATTCAAACGCTTTTGCCGTCAATTTCCCTCATGTTGTTTGAAGGAACAACAGAGAAAGCAAAAGAATACAATACAATATTGGCATTTATATAGCGCTCTTCACAAAGTATCACAGCTCTTTACAAAACAAATACCCATAGCAAATTATAAGTGATAACTACATACATACAATGACAATAATTAACTATTAAAAAGAAATGTATAAATAGAAAGTAAAATACAGAGAGAAGGACGTCCACCAATGAAAATAGTCCGAACCGACCACAGTTTCATGATTTGTTATAATTTCGGATAACTATAGTATACGGGTCTTCGTACGTTATTTTGAATTGCGATAAAAAAAACGTCCCAAATTCATGAAAAATCTGTTTCGATTCGGAAAGGATTATAGTGTGTATTTCCATGATCGTTTGTATTTTATTTTTTCCCCTCTCCTTTCTCCCACTCACTTCTTTATTTCTGTCTTTTCTTTCTTTCTTTTACTTCTTCCTTTCTTCTTTCCTGTACTTTATTTCTTTCTTTCTCTCTCCCCATTTTCGTTCGTTCTCCTTCAATCTTCTCTTTGTTATTCTTTCTCTGCCCCCTTCTTCCTCATCTCCCCTTTCTTTTTTATTCTTTCGCTCCTCTCAGGGACTGATCCATGAATTTCCAAAAAGGGGTGGGGGCTTTTGTTTAGACAAAATATTGACAAGCCAACAAAAAAAAGGGTTTTCGCTACCGATTGACGGATATTTACGTCAAATTAAAAAAGTTCCTCACTTGTATAATGTACGATATTTTCAACTATTTTTTATGGTTCTCAAGAGGGGTGCACGAGCCGGGTGTGCCCCCCCCCCGGATACGCCACTGTTTCCTCTTTGTTTATATTTGTGTTTCGTTCTTCACCCCCTTCGATTTTTTTTTTTTTTGCCCGTTTTCTTCCTCTTTCTCCTCTTTTCCCTCTCCCTTTCTCATCCTCCGCCTTATTTCTCTTATTTTCCCTTTCTTTTTTTTCTTCTTCTTCTTCTTCTTTTTCTTCTTCTCCTTCTCTTTCTTCTGCTACTGATTTTCCTTCTCCCTTTTCTTTTTACATCTTACTTTTATAATTATTATCCCCATCCTTCCCATGCCTATTTAGCTATCTATCCATAATCTCTATTCAAATTCAAATTCATTTATTTCATTTTCAGCAGGAAATATAAAATGGAAGGTAATTACAATGACATTTGTATAATATAAACAATTTGTTCTCCCGTCGCAGCAACTACGGTTGGTACGGCATTTACACTTTTTTTCCGATTAACAAAAACAAATAGATAATAATAATGAGGGAGAAAGAAAGAGAGAGGGATGGCGGGGGCAGAAAAATAATTTCATCGACATTTTCCCAGATATATATATATATATATATATATATATATATATTATAGGCGATAGCCCTAACTAAAGACTAAGTTTTAAGTTTTTTTTAATCATAGCAAACGATATAAGGTATCTCATAATATTATGGCCTACATATAATAATGCGAGTTTGTTTAGATCTGAAAATTGATTCTGAATAGGTTTTGCAATCGTGATTATGAACAAGACAGGTATCTCTTAGTAAGCGCAATCTGAAATTTTAGTATACTAACGTGAAAAGGGAGCTAATAAGAACCGTTTGTAGTGACTCATGAAGAGGATTCATTCATTCATTTATTTATTTGTCCGTTAAAACGGATAACATAACTTGACAATTCTGGATACAATAATAAATTCACAGAAATATAAATATCGCCAATCAAAATAATAATGCGAGTGTGAAGCGTGTGCTGAAAGTTGTTGATATTCCGATTTGATTTGACGATTAATAAAGAACAAACTGTGTGTCGCAAACAATTAATGCGATGGCGAAGTGCGAGCTTATTAAAAGGTCGACGTGCAAGTTGAAATGTTGTTTGTATCAAAATCAAGATCAAAAGCATCGCTTACATTCTGAAAAGCGTACAAACGGGATGCGAATTCTAAAGCCAAAGGGGTGCGTTGGCGATCAATATGAAAGCCAACCACAAAAAGTATTCATACGATACATTGTCTGTTTTGATCAAAGGAGAATGTGCCCTGTGCATGTGATACGAGCCGACGCGACGGCCCCATCGATCGCATCTCTATGTATTGGGTCTTTTAATTATGTCCGGGTTTTTGTTCAAACGGGTTGTCAATCCTCGGTGCCAATCAACGTAGACATGGCGTCAATTGTGCGATGTCGAAGACTGAGATTACGTTTAAAGCCATGCAATTGTTGCTTTTTGATCAGTTATCGCAACGTTATCATCGTATTCATACAAGTCTTCGTCTTCGATCAAACTGAATTAGTTAACAAGCTAGGTAGTGAAAAAAAGAGAGAAAGAGAGAGGGATGGAATTTAATGGGAAGGAATTTGACAGTGAAACAAGACAGAGGGAGAGAGAGATCAAAATTAATTCGAGAGTGTAAACAAGAAAGAAAGAGAGAGGGATGGGAAGGAATTAGATAGTGAAACAAGAGATGGAGATAGAGCGGGAGGGAAGGAAGGGGGAGAAGAGATTGATAACATGAGACAAAGATAGAGAGGATGGGAAAGAATAGATTGATCACGTGAATGAAAGATAGAGCGGGAGGGAAAGAAGAGATTGATCACGTCGTCGCTGATTTTACGAACCATCATAAACCTCATTTTTCGGTAAAATTTTCGAAATTGAGATTTATTAATATTCTGAAAGCCCGTCCTCAACTCTACCGACTCACCAATTTTCAGACCAAAATCTTGATTATTTTAAGAATAAGAGACAGTTGAAAATTCGATCTAAACGTCATATCAGCTCAAGTGATTTTACGAAGTGACCTAAAGCATTGTGACGGCATCATAAAACGCATTCGCGTCGGTTTATGACGCTTCGTAAAATCACAATTTGTATGCGCGCAACACGAGTGCATGTATTATCCGTTGGGTTTAGGACGTTAATAATTGCCAAAGTGAATTCACCTACACCTACTACTACTTCTTCTGATATACAAAGGTTATAGTAGTTTAGGGCTGCAATAAACAGATACTTAAATACATAAATGAATAAAAAGAATTGGCAAGTAAATGAATAAAAAAATAAATAAGTAAATGAATGAATAGATAAATAAATGAATATTATAAGTAAATCAATAAAAGAACAAATTAATTAAACAAAATAAACAGAATAAAGATCTCTCTCTCTCTCTTTCTCTCACTCTATCTATCTCTATTTTCTCTCACTCTCTCTATTTCCCTCTTTCCCACTTTCCCACTTTTTCTCCAGTATATTTAATTTCTCCCTGTCCATCTCGCTTCAATATTCTCCCTTCCTCTTCCCTTCTCTTTTCTTCTTTTCATTTCCATCCTCTCCATTTCCCTCCGTTCGTTTGTCCCTTCTTTTCCTACCCTCTTTCTGTATCTTGTCCACTTTCAGACTTGGATTCATACCTGGGTCATTTTCACAATGAAAAAGGAAACCAACATGTTAAATTCCGAATATTGCCAATTAATGTCACGCATAATACATATAGCTTAATCTTTTAAAACAGGGGGAAAATAGGAAAACAATAAAAGCTGATCGGTTTATGTGAACAAAATAAATTGAAAATAATAGTAATAAGCCGTATATCCCATTTATTGAAGTTATTTTTGGCCTTACCTGAAATATCCCTCGACAGATGTGATTAGGGGTCGTTTTCATGATCACCTCTAAAAGAGATTTGTTTTAAATAATAAAATGGTGCTTGTCTTTATTACGAAGGAATCAGTTTATTCAGTCATTAGAATAGGATCAATACAGGATGACAAGGCACGAAACTAAATTCACTTTGTCATTTCCCTTTGTAAGCAAGCAAACAACAACAATATTGGATTATGAAAAATGGACAAAATTCTGTTTAGGGTACCACCCTGGTACAACCCAATGATTTTTCTGTGATACACAACACATGGTCTGTGGGATAAGTCAAGAACAAAGCCCCAAAGTCTCACTTTTATTGGCCTGCTACTAATGGGGGGGGGGGGGGGGGTGGATGCCCGGATAGGCCTACTTCAGCAGAAAAGAAGGAAAACAAAAAATTTTTTTCAGTTTGGATTTCACAAATCTATGCATCAAATTGTGAAAAATTATTCTTAATGATATTGTAGGCCTATGTAAAATTACTTCAAAGCAATATGAAATATCGCTTCACAAAATTCCTGAAATTTGTGTCTTGTCTGAATTCACACGTTTTCCTGACATACAACTGAGCCCGGGCAACTGGGTAGAGCTGTATATGCCATCATTGTTACTAAAATTATGCATAATAGGTATCGATATAATAGGCCTACAAAGTAATCATGATCATCCCCACTACGCTATCATTATTTCCATTAAAATAATTCAAATTTACCATGGCTATTAACGAAGTTACAAAACAATACTTTAAAAATTAACTGTTGGAAACGTCCCTAACCACACATAAAACGTATGCACTCGAGTTATGCGCACTCCTTTCATGATGTTACGAACTGTCATAAACCCGACCTAAATCTGTATTCGCGACGCGCGCATGCATGATATGATTTTACGAACCGTCATAAACCTTGGTTTAAGACGTCGCGCAACATGCGCATGCAAAATATGATTTTACGAACTGACCTAAACCCTAATTTCACCAATATTTGCTGTTTCTTAAATGCCACGTTTGATTTCACCGCAAATATTGCAAAAATGAATTTTAAAAATGTGTATAAAATGTACTGATTAAAAAGGTTCAGAATTCAAGCTTTACAATGATACCAAACAATACCATGCTTTGTTTCAAAGCGCGGAGTTCTGGCCGTCGGTAAAGCATCGAAACTTTAAACGCGATTATCTCAAAACTTGGTTTTTGTTTTCAGTCGAGGTTTATGACGGTTCGTAAAATCAACGACGACGTGAAAGAAAGATAGAGCTGGAGGGAAAGAACAGATTGATAACATGAAAGAAAGATTAGAGCGGGAGGGAAAGAATAGATTGATTACGTGAAAGAAAGATAGAGCGGGAGGGAAAAAATAGATGGATAACATGAAAGATAGAGCGGGAGGGAAAGAAGAGATTGATAACAATAGAGCGGGGGGAAGGAAGGGGTAGAAAGATAAAGCGGGGGGGGGGGAAGAGATTGATAACATGAGAGAAAGATAGAGAGGATGGGAAGGAAAAGATTGATAACGTAAAAGAAAGATAAGGCGGCAGGGAAGGAAGAGATTGATAACAGTCATGAAAGTAGTGAAGAGTTTATAGCAAGTTAATTCAGGAGACTCCATAACGATGTAGGCCTACCAAGAATGCGCGTTCCTGAAATAATGTGGCAGAGGCAGTTTTTCTTTAAGGGGCGCATAATGAGTGTTTTTATACTCATCAACATGGCGGAACATTAAACGTAAGCTTGATTTTCAAACCAGTACATTGTGATGATATCATAGAACACAGTGGGACAGTGACAGAGCAAACACATTGATATGCCCGATAATAGTAGACGAGATCGATTCATGTTTTTATTCTCATTGTCTCAATCACAATCGTTCATAAAACGTGATCAAGCTGTATTGTAAATTCACGAGGAACAAATTAAAACATGAAGACATATCTCTTTTATACACGTGCATATTTAAAGAATACATACAAATACATTCTAAGTAAATCATTGTGCAAGGATAATTCATTTTCATGGACGATGTGTTTACAAATTTTTACAAGTGTTTAGGTCATAATGACTCGCTTAATACATGACGTACACGTGAGTGATATTCAGACATCAAATCGACACAATTAAACCATCGGAATAAACCCCAAAAATGTTTTTAGATCCGACCTTTTCTTTCAATAATTAAAGACCATTACATTTTTATAGCTTTGACGCCCGGCTTTGACGGAGATATAAAACCCTGGTAATACGTCCATGGTATAACATCGAACCAAATTCAATGTCGCTGTTGCCGCGATCGTGCGTGGCCTACGAGTAAACTATTGTTCTCGGCGAACCTTAAAGCAGCCTCCTCACTGGTCAATCGTTTCACTATATTGACGGGCGGTTGCTATATTCGGTAAATATAGAGGTGACAAGATAGATTTTTTTTTCCTGGTGCGGAGTTAAAACGGAAGTCAAACTTCGCAGGCGTTTTTCTCTTGATTTTGATTTGCAAGAGCCCAATTCTTCTCACATTCAAAGGCTAATATCTCCACTTATATTCATTCTTAAGAGTCGGTTTGTATATCAAATTAAAGGTAACGAAACGGGGAACAATAATCACTGATAAAACTGGATGTGAAAAATCCCGACTTGTGACTCATTTCGATGTGATGCATCACATATAGATTTTTTTTCTTTATACATCTCAATAAATACTTTGTTATCCATGTTTTTTTCATGAGTTTTTTGGGGGGTTTACTTCTTAACAGAGGAAAATGTTTGTCAAACAACTGAATAAAACGGTTAACAAAACATGAATACGCATCATTAGCATTCGTAATATTATAAAGATTGGTCCACTCTTCTTGATAAAGGTCATATTGAAATTTTTTTTATATTATCATCTGAGTATTTACGAAAAAAGTGAATCGAGGTTTTTTGGTGAGCATTATTATTAGAACTTTTATACATTACAAAAACTGGTAAATGGTCACTAATATCAGAACAGAGAGTGCCTGAGTCAAAATCTGAGTCGAGAACGTTGGTAAATACATTATCAATAAGTGTAGCAGAGCTTGATGTAATACGAGTTGGGGTTTGTATAACCGGGAATATACCAAGTACAGAATTAAGCCTAAGAAATTCATTAGCAGTATCATCATCTTTAAACAAATCAATGTTGAAGTCTCCAGTAATATAATTGTTCCTATGGCCATTACTTAACGTATTAACAGCATCGTTGTAAAATTCAAAAAATATATCTTGATTTGATCCTGGTTTTCTATATATAACACCAACAGTAGACTTTTTGTGATTAATATCCAAAAAGTCAATAAACAAATATTCACAAATTAAATTGGTTTCTTGATTATAAATAATATCCGTTCTTACAGTATACAATATATCTTTTTTCACAAAGAGGGCAACACCGCCACCTCGGCCATTTACCCTGTTAACATTCACAAAATTATAATCATCAAGGTAAAAATTAATTAAAGTTGCATCAGTTATCCAAGTTTCAGAAATTGCTATAAAAGAGAAAGAATGATTCAACATTGACAAGAATTGAGATATATTCTCAAAATTTTTCTGTAAACTTCGAGCATTAAAATGAATAAGACTTAGTGAAGAACTGTATGAGAATTTAGCATTGAACTCTGAATGTAAGAAATATAAAGATTCAGGAGAATTATATACATGCAAGTCTGGATCAACATCTTCCAGTGGATTACCCATAAGGTATAATTTGGGGTAGTATGAAAAACATTAGTACATATTCATTTTTATTAACATACGAAGCAATAGCAATAGCAGAGCATTGTATAGTTGTAAGTACGAGTCTCAAAAGTATTGTATATCTTACACTGTTCATAAGACATCATTATAATGTGTCACATAATAAACATACAAAAATATCAAGATCAACAGGTCAAAAAAGAGAAAGAGAAACAACAAAAACGACAACAAAAATACCCCTGTATGTGCACCTATCTGCGATAACAGTGGAGATTGAGATGACTTAATGGAGTCAAGTATATCAGAATTTCCCAAAACTAATATAGAATTGATTATTCGAATATTTAAATATATATATTTTTTAAAAACAAGTAAAGATAGTTTAGGAAAAAACATATATATATCACAGCAGTGATAACGATGGATTACGTTATAGAAAAACAAACAAAAACAAATAAAAATCATGATCTCATCATACTAAACATGAGCAAGGATATCTGCTTTGCATGAAACAGTATAATACCCATTTAAGTCTAATTAAGGATAATGCAGACGAAGTCATAAAATTGTGGCATCTCTAAAGACAAAAACAACATGAAATGAAAATCTACTTTGAAAGTTACACTTTAGAAGCATGATCATAAGCGTAGGTAGAAAACGATTCAAAGGAGTAGAGGTACGCCAAAATATATCATTCATCATATCAATACTTCACAACATGAATGTGTATAAACTAATACTTAAAAGAGCAAAAGCAAAAAGCAAAAAAAAAAAAAAAAGAAAAGAAGTAAATCATCGTGTTTATGACTTCTGCATATCTGTAAAATGCAAAAAGAGAGAATATATCATCAGATTTATCAACATAACAGAATTAAGGAATGTTTATAACTGAGAAAAATGAAGATTCGGTCCCTCGCTAGTACTTTACATACAATGCATAGAAAAAATAAAAACATATTAGAAAAAGAGAGATGGAATAATCATGCAAAGTGGGTAGGAAGATGTAAGACTATGAGTGTTTAAGATAATGCATGAAACAAAGTCAGAGAAGGTCAAGATCCTCCTTACATCTTATAATCTTCTTCTGTTTCCTGGTTGAGGTTGACCGCGGAATAACAAATATGCGTCCGTCGGAAGACCATGCAGCATCAACCCTCACATGATGTCTCGCTTCGGCCAGCAATTTACTGTTGATATCTGTTGATATCTGTCAAGTCTTCTTGAATTCCCATGCCAGTGTTTTTGAGGGATCTTCTATTGGTGATGAGTAGCTGGCGGTATTTATAGCTGGTCAATTTCACGATGATTGGCCTTGGTTTTACAGGACGGGCTGATTTCATAGGTTCCCTTTGTCTGCCAACTCGATGACTCCGGTCAATGTGCTTCGGTTCAAGATCGATGGAAAGATTTTCCTTCGCGATCTGACAGATAAGAGAATCAGTATTTTCCTTTGGAGATTCCTTCACTCCATATACTCTGACACAATTTCTTCTGGAGTATTGCTCCGGTTTATTTTGCTCATAAGCAAGTTTCTTGATCTTATCCAAAGCAGATTCGAGTTCCTTTGTAGTATGAATGATGTCATTTCGTGCTTTATCCAAATTACTCTGAAGATCAAGAATAATACCATTTTGTTTCTCAAGTTGAGTTTGAACTTGAAGCAATTTTGTGTCTACAGCCTTTGATATTAAAGCATTGAGAGTATCCAATAGTTCATCGTCCTCCAATAGGTCCTTTAGTAGTTGCTTCTTCTGCCTGGTACCCATTGTAATCAGGCTTCAAGCGAATAGGATTAAAACTCAACTAAGTACTTAGAGGGCCTTTTGAATGGGATGGCAACAACAGACCACAACGGTGGAAGGATCAATTAAAAGTCCAATGCTATTTGAAGTTAATGAGCCGTTTCAAACCATTAACAGGGTAGATTCACAGGAGTTACAGCACTAAGCAAACATCGAAGTGAGCATATGGGACTTGCCTGGTAATATATAGCTCCAGTGTCTCTATCTTCAGGTTGAAAGAGTATCTGCAAAACTTTCAGAAATCCATCCAATGAAAGTGGGATTTGACTCCCAAATCATCCCTTGGTAGACTACTCCATATTAGACCAAGATAACACAAGTGAGAATAGATCCAAAGGTACAAGAAAGGCAAATTTTACAAGCTTTTCCAGGAGCACATCAGGAGCACCATGACACCATATTTTCAGTTAAGGAAAGCCTCACTGAAGCAATTTAAAAAGTAAACATTATTCTACTTCATTGATAACATGTATATTGTTTCTTCTTCACACATATTCATTTTATTGCACCATAAAAAAGAGGACATGTAAAATCCCAATGGCGAAATAAATTTACAAACGTAATCATAAAGAAAAGCGTGCAGAGTCCACATAGTAAGCGATTGGTTAGGAGTTACCAAATAATAATAATAATAATAATAATAATAATAATAATAATAATAACAATAATAATAATAGATACAATAAATTCTTGTAAACTGGTACCGCTTTAAAACAGATGATGTAGTTCATATAAAAATACATGTCATGTAGTTGATAGGATTTGCATAACAAATCAGGATATGTAATTTTATCCCATGAATTTTACATTCTCTTTTTTTCGCATATGTAGCAATTTGGAAGAAACACACACACACACACACACACACGTGTATATATATATATATATATATATAAATGGTGACACAAGAATGAAAAAGAAATTGCGCTCATTATAACTGCGCTCATTTACAGGGTCGAGGAGATTCTAATACACGTATGGAAGGGCATTTACGTCATCGATTCTCACGCGTTTGTCATACACAAGACGATGTACATTGCTTTCCGTACAGGAAACAGTGGTATGTGTCCTCTCACCTTGTACCAATTCAGCGGCAACTTTCAAAGTTAACCAAACGCGCGTTCCTGCAGTTCAGAGTTATGCCTTCAACTTTACAGCTCCCTACAACTTCACATTTCTGTTTAGTCGAAAACACTTTATAGGTATAGTTTTGGGGCCCAAGGGCGTAGAGTTCCGTAATGTAGCTTCCTTGTCCAAAGTCTTTTTCAAGCTCGTCGGTCATGTCCCCGAGAAAGTTACCCGTCGGAATATCATTTACCCTGTTGTCTTTAAGGTAGATAATAGAGTCTGTATCAAAGTAGAGGACATGCTTTTGTAGCTGTTGGAGGTAACTGTAAAGTTTGAGCCTCGCATAACACGTGGTGAAGGCTGCCACGACGACATTCGTGTTGGGGAGGACTTCTAGAAATTCCTCCTCTCCCACGTATTGCACTTGCGCCATGTTTTCATTCGGAAAGTCCACGCGTTTGATCGTGAAGGTGGGGTTGGTAACGTGCTGGAAGAACTCTTCAGGTTATGTGAAATATATAGTTTGCGGTAAATTGTTTCTTTGTCCAAATTCCCTCCCCCCCCCCCCAAACTATTCAAACAAATCTTACTCACTATTCTCAAGCCTTTGTTTGTTTTGGTGGTATTTGGATTCAGTAGTATGCCTTCCTTTCTGTGGTAGGTTTCGAGGTACTCTTTTCTCGCCTTTTCAATTTCTGGAGGGGGGGGGGGACGTCTTCCGAACGACATTCCTACTTGCTTCTGGTTTTACTTTGAGGAACATGTTAATGTACTCGCTGAAGAGTCCTCCAGTTTGAGTATCAGGGTCATACTGCGTAGACTCTGAATAATCCAAAATCTCGTACACCTCCCCCACACGATAGCCCAATTCTATCGCTTTTTTGACTTCCTCTGTGACCCAAGTTGATAACAGGGCCCTTTCCTCATCAATGTGTTCGCAAGGTTCTGATTGTTGCTGCTCCACATAAGAGCGGCAGAATGGAAACAGTAACGTATCCTCAGTATTCCGGTAAGGAAGAACAGGGTGATATAACCGACGTGGTGGAGATACCTTACACTTCACAAGGCCAAAGTAGTGATCGAGGGATTTGAAATTTTCCGTGACGATATTGGGATGTCCGAGGGTATATATCGCATATTTGCAGACCCAGGGGTACAGGCTACATGCATCAATGTCTCGTCGTTACCCTGAACTTTATGATAGAGTTTGATGGCATTGGTCCCCCCCCCCCCCCGTAAAAAGCGTGGCGTGGTTCTAAAGGATCTACGATTTCAAGTTCTCTTATAAATTTCGTCAGCTCGGCATTCTCTCTTTGCATTTTCTTGAAATCGCTTTCCAAAATGTCAAAATTCGTGTAACCTTAGCATGTTTGATTCATAGACATCCTGAACAGTGTTGCTCGAGCCAGGCACGAGTGTATCCCCCCCCCCTTTTTTTATAACATTTTGGACGCCCATGCCAAATGTCTCCCAGAAATTCATAACAGGTTCTTGATGCTGGATGGTACCCATCTACTTTAAAGTGCCCGATTTTGTATTCACCCCCGTTTCGAGCGTGCTCAATTTCTATGCCCTCCTTGAAGCTCACCCATTTCAACCATTTCAAGGCAGTGTACCTGTAGCCCTGGGTAGGAATGAGACTGATGGTATTTTCTTCCAAAAATATTGTCCGAAAAACAACGTTGCATGCGGCGGCAATTCTCACGTTTTGAAAAGGATCAATGTTTTCCGTGACACGTATAAAATGGGACCTGAAACGCATGCACCCCTCCGTCAATATTATTCCGTCTGATTTACAGTATTCCAACAATTCACTTTGCAAATTAAACCTATCGTTTCGATGTGCTTCATACCATTCGTCAAACTCTTTCCTCTTCCCCTCGGACATCCCATCCAATTGTGAAACTTGTAAAGGGACACCCTCTCCCACAGCCCCCCCCCCCCCCCCTCCGATTTGCAACAGACAATTACTTCAGCTCACCCCATCCATCCCTTACAGCTCCCATAAATAATTTTTCTTTTCCATTTCTCATATGAAAAGTGAACGGAAAGGGTATACCTATGTGGCTGTCTCAGCTTAAAGGAGTTTCCGTCGATAATCATCATTCATACTCCGAGATTTACGTTCAACAAACTTTTATCAAACGTAAGGACAAGGAGCAAGATGACAATTATTTGGTGCTTGACTTGTCTGTGAAAGGCCACGGCTAAAACTAAAATGTTTATAAATTTCTAAGCTAAATATTCAAACGCGTTATTCATTACGCACAAAAACCAAACATTATTGCGTCACAATACTTCTTCCTGCATCACTGCGTGACATGGCTCCTTTAACTGCTATCTTTTATGCAGTTACAACAAAATAAAGTTAAGTCAATAATATTTGCATTAATCAGTTCAGAAATCAGAATACTGAATTCGTCAGAATTGAAGTATTTTTAAAAATAAGCGTTTTCAAGAAGTTATATATAAATATATATATATGCTATGAACAATGTTACAAATGAAATTTCTGATTAATGTATATTATGAGACACATTTTACATTCATGTTGACTGCATGTTCAATGCTTTTGGAAAATAAGAAACCGTATTTCTACATGCAGTTAGATTCAAATAACTGGTGAAAGTGCATGACATGAAAATTTAGAATGATAGCATTGTTCATACTAACTTTACCACTCTGAGATATCTTCAATCAAGCTTATCAGAATGAATAAAAAAAATATAAACAATATAGAGTTCGAAAGGCTTCTTGAGAGGGAATCCCCTTATTCGGTCTTCTGCGTGCATTCGTTAATGTTTAATAGTTCAGCTGGCAAAATTAACACGAGTTTTTGAATGGGCCTTTCCATAGAGTTGGAAAGCATTTACGTGAACCATCTTTATTCAGTTCTCGATTTGCTATTAACAGTCTTACGCTGTGCACACGTCCGTCATCGCTCTGGTATACTTCCGTCACCCTGCCAAGTGGCCATCGACTTCGAGTATCGTCGCTGTCTTTCACGATGATGATGTCGCCAACTGCGAGGTCTCTCTTAGGCTGGACCCACTTCTGTCGCGTTTGCAGCTCTAGATGATACTCGCGTCTCCACCTAGTCCAGAATTTGTTGGTGAGGTATTGCACCCCTCGCCACCACTTTCGTGCATACGTATCTTATCGCTGGAACTTTTCAGGGGGAGGCGACACAACTTGTGCTTCCATCGTCAGGAGATGATTGGGGGTTAGTGGCTCAGGAGCATCTGCTACGCACAGGTTTGCTGCGGGGAGGGGTCTCGAATTCACAATGTATTCCGCTTCAGTAAGGAAAGTCTGTAACGACTCGTCGTCTAGCTGCGACCCGGAACTCATCATGACTGGCTCTAGAGCTCTACGAATTGTACCAATCTGTCGCTCCCAAATGCCATCATGAGAGCGTTTGTTTCTGTAGACTAGCTCCCAAGCACTGTCATTCCTTCCACTGGCCTGTATTGAAGGCTCTAAGAAGACGGAGAAAACTTGAAAGCCAAAACCTGATGTCCACCTACCCTAGTTTGACTAGTCTCTATCATGAAACCCACTCATTATTTGAATGGTTTTAGAAAATATTTGCTACAAATTACAAGGGAATTTTAGGTTGAATCTTAAATCTATGGAAGTAGAAAAATGAAGGAAATTCATAATTCATGTCACTTCTCTTGGAGGAAAGAAAATATCTCTCAATTTATTAAAGCCATCATGAGAGCGTTTGTTTCTGTTGACTAGGTCCCAAGCACTGTCATTCCTTCCACTGGCCTGTACTGAAGGCTCTAAGATGGCGGAGAAAACGACATATATATGTACATATAAGAGAAAAAAAGAAGGAAGTTCATAACTCCTTTGACTTCTCTTGCAAGGAAGAAAATATCTCTCAATTGATTAACGCAATCGCGAAAAAAAGAATACATAGAAACAGACGTTCTTTCCTCCTACATCACGTGCTCTTTCATCCCCTCCCTTCTTTGCATCCTTTTCCATGCTTCGCTACCATATTATTCTTTTTCATGGATAGAGACTAAATGCAACCTATTTTTACTTCTGAAAAAGATTTCATTTCTGCTTAGGCAATAGTTCGATGCTCTGTTATATTTGACCGGAATATCTTACAACAGTGTATATGATAACGAAAGTACCAAAGAAATGCCGGATCCATCTTATGAAGCAAACTCCCTATGAACGCGTAGTCTTCGAAACAGTGCAGTGGCTAGGAGCCTAGCTAACGCATGTTATGCCATAGGTGGCACGAAGCCCATTCACTACTACAGGTGATATCTTATCTGGGTAAGCGTAGAGGGAGACCACCATTCACCAACTCATTTGCATACAACTGTCAAGCTGAAGGGAGGGAGATTAACAGTAATTGGATTAAGCCTCAGAGTCTAGGGATTAAAAGGACTTAATCCCCATGACAGAATGTGAAAGTGATGTCCAAAATCTCTAAGGGGATGTTTTCGTCATGGCAGTGATATCGGAACATACTTTTAAGTTTTCTGCGCTAGAAGGCATGAAGCATAAATTTTATTCGTTACCAAACATGCCAAATGAGTTGCGCACCAAATTTCATGCTTGAGTGAGAAAGAGGCGAAAATGGCAAAAACTGCAGTTTTGACATCTTTTCCGCGGTGAAATTGATCAAATGCAAAGGAATTCTTGTTTTGGAAGGGGTTTGGAAAATGGCAAAAACTGCAGTTTTGACATCTTTTCCGCGGTGAAATTGATCAAATGCAAAGGAATTCTTGTTTTGGAAGGGGTTTGCAACTTATACAATTGAATCCTATCAATTCACTGTTAAATGAACACACAATAAAAACAAAATATCACCATGTTGAAATTATTGCCTTATTTGTGTGCACTAAAACAATCTTATTGATAACGTTTTTACCATGTTTATATAACCGGTGTATATGTATCAATGATCTCATGGCATTTAATTGAAAGTTCACGCTTCAAAGAGCACGTGGGACTGGAGAAGCTCTTCTTTCACCTTTCGACCAAAATTCAATTGCTTAATGTGGTTAATCAAAAGTCTTCTTGGGGAGTTCGTCTGATTTGATTTTCATCGAAATCCCCATCTCTTACGCTTCAGCGCCGCATCGCATACTTAATTTGGTGCAAGATCCTGTTAGTTAATGACCGCCTGAAGATATATGCTAATTTTCATGAAATTACTCCCAATAGAATGAACAATGATCATCGATGAAAATAAGCCAACTTTCACTTTTGTTAAAATTCTGCTCCCTCTCTGTACATAGCGTCAATGGGCATGAAGGGAGGGGAAATAAGAAATGAAATCTGGCATAATTTCATCGGCGATTATTGTTCAATCTACTGCGAGTTTTTTCATGAAATTTGGCAAATATCTCCCTGAGGTCACTAACTAAAAGGATCTTATGCGAAATTAACTATCCGATGCGGCACGGAGCAGGGACAACGCTCTCAACTTTCACCTCATTTGCATAATTTCTCGTCTCATTTGCTCCCTGAAGCGTAAGAGGTCGGGATTTCGATAAAAATCAAATCAGACGACCTCCCCAACAAGACTTATCATGGTTACCCACATTAAGCAATTGAATTTTGGTCGATAGGTGAAAGAAGAGCTTTTCCAGTCCCACGAACTTTCAGTTAAATGCCATGAGATCATTTGACACATATACACCGGTCATGTAAACATGCTAAAAAAGTTATCTATAAGATTCTTAGTGCACAAAAATAAGGCAATAATTTTAACATGGTGATATTTTGTTTTCATTTTCGTCTCTTGCTCACTCAAGCGTGAAATTTGGTAGACAACTCATATGGCATGATTGGTAACGAATAATATTTATGTTGCATGTCTTCAAACGCAGAAAACTTAAAGTATATTCCGATATAACTGCATCAAAATCATGGCACGAGGCTTGTGAACTTCAAAAAATGACAATTTTGCATATTTGTCGTGTTCACTGAAGCGTGATCGAAGGGTTTGCCATGAATTTTCCAGGAAATGTAGTTGAGAAGTGTAGCTATAGACCAATTTCACCTCCGGTTTATGTATTTGGCCCTCTATCGGCGACGCCATTGCTGCGGTGGGCAAGCGCGCTGACCGCGATTGGCTCTGTGTACAAAATGAATGTCAGATATGAGATATGCCCTAATATTGTTCCATTTACTTTATTCTGGATCAATAAAATAAAGCATGGATACATGGGTACATGAGGTAAGACAATGGCCATATCTGACAGATGAAGGTATGATGTATTTTTGTACATTCGATAGTTTTTCAACTTAGTTTTGTCAGTATAAGTTCGATTGCAGCATAGAAGCCGTAGTAAACGGGAGCCCTTAATCTTACCCTGTTTACAAAGTCATGTTTTCACTCATTAAATTTTACGCCAAAGTACATAATGATAATGTTTCTTGACTTCAGAGTCCTTTCTGTTGATATTTTTACCCACTGGCGACGGATTCCTACGCATTACTTACGAAAACATGTGTAGGGAGTACGGCTTCTCACACAAACAGGCTTCATGAGTCAAAAGCTTGTGAATTTTTAAACTTTCTCCAATTCTTGTGGCATTCGAGCACCGCACAGCTTCGACCTGAACTTCCCTGACAATTTCTCATTGCAAATATTAAAAGAAATCTGCATATATTGGTCGAAATAGACAAAAAATCGAACGAATGTACATAACGCGCTATTGACTTGTGTACTATAAAAGTTGGAGCGCCCACCGCAGTATGTCGGACTGTGTCGAACAGTCTGCTGCCCTCTTGCGTTGTGAAATTGGTCTATATGATTCTGTATGCAAATTTCTGATGGAAAAAAAAACAGGTTTTGTTTTAGCGGGAACTTTTTTTTTTTTGATTTGTGTTTTGAAGTCATCTCGGATATATGACGCTGCATCAGATAAGAAAAAAAAAAAACTCTCTTGAAAAAAGCAAAGTTCACACGACCAGGTGAACTTGTAGCACCAAAGAGTCGAACCATCATTCTGTACTCTACCACTTCTTTGCCTGGGACACCATGTTCCCACCACAAAAACCGGAGAAGGTCGCGATCTTCCTCCGCAACGAAGAACTGATGAAACATTCCCTTAATGTCTCCAACAAATGCAACATCTTCTCGTCGAAATCTGCAGAGTACTTCAAGTAAGCCATTTGTAAGGTCTGGTCCCTGCAGGAGGTGGTCACTGAGAGATACGCCTTGACACTTGGCAGAACAATCGAAAACTACGCGTATCTTTCCTAGTTTCTTAGGGTGGTATACACCAGTGTGCGGTACATAGTTCACCTTTCCTTCTACATAGGTTGACGGAGCTCGCCGTGCGCATGTCTCGATTACATCTCTTATGAATTCTTGATAGTCTTCAATGAACTTGTGGTTCCTTCTGAATCTGGCATTCAGCTGTCTCATCGTTTCTCAGCTACTTCACGATTGTTTGGAAGTGACACGTCTTTTGACTTCATTCGTAGGGGCATCTCATAATGGCCGTCTGCTCTTTTTCGAATTCCGTTTTCCATAATCCGAATGAATTTCTTGTCTTCCATAGAGAACGGCTGGGCCTTTTTGTTCTCATCTCTAAAGTCCATTTCAAGTGCTTCAATAATCCTCTTAAGGCTTAGAACTTCTTTTGCCATTGAAGGGAATGCAAACTTTGATTTTTCAGTGCTTGCAGTCTTGTTGCAAATACCAACTTTCTTTCTCTCTTGTGTCTTGCAGACTCTTCCGATGATTCCCCATCCTAGCAAAGACCTCTGTGCGTAGTGGTCATCCTCTCCACCGGTGACTATCTCTCTATGGCGAATATCCCTGGGGCAATCATTCCCAATCAGAAGCGATACTTCAACGCTTCTGCCATACGGCATCAACTTGGCTGCAACTTCATGGAGATGGGGCCACTGTGTCATAACGTCCTTCTTTGGTGTCTGTGATCGACTTGCTGGGATCATCTACCGTGTGTAGGTTACAGGAATATGTACCTTATGTTCTCTCTTGTAGTCAAGTACTTCTATGCCTCGTACTTTGTCACTTTTGACATGAGAACTTTCGTGCATGGTGGTCAGAAGAAGATCCGTAGCTGTGCCCTTGATTCCTAGCTCGACGCACAGTTTCTCCGACACAAAGCTGAAATTAGATTGATCATCGAGCACAGCATACACGACTTTTTCCTTGGAGGGGTTTACAGCATGTCTTACCCATACTGGAACTATCATGTTATGGTCTTTGCCATCTTGATCTTGAATGTAGCACACTTATGTACATCGAGAAGTTCCTTCTTCGCTGGAACCCTCGTCCTCCGCTTGACTTCTCAGCTTATTTGGGTAATGAAGGCAAGTTAGGTGTTTTCCTTTGCATTATTTACAACATCTCTCTATCCGAACAATATTTGATCTGATGCATATCAGTCGTGCCACAAGTCATGCACAACATCCGTTGAAAGAAGAATGATTTCCTCTCACTCATTGGCTTGCTTGTGAAGTGTTTACACGCGTCAATGTTATGATTTCCCTTGCAAAATGGGCACTCTGATTACACTCCATGCGTGGTGCAGGTTGGGTATTATTTTGTGAGTCAGAACTTCCACTGGTACTGAAAATCCGTGCTTTCGAATTTCCGGGACTCTGATGATGTCTGGTCACTGGGGTGCACTCTTCGATGTCTCTCTCTCAGAGATTCCAACTCTGGAATTGTTGCCAGGCTTGCCGCATTGTTCACAAATTGTGCGAAGGAAGAGTTACTTTCCGGGCCATACGTTTCTCGCCATCTTCGAATTTCGTCTCTCCATTTGTTTTCCATGTAGTTTGGCAACTGTTCAACAAGCTTCACATTTTCCTGTGGATAGTATAAGATTCCCAGACTTTGGATGTTATTTTTCGCTGCTACAATCTTGTGAAGGAAGTCAAAAAAGTCCCTCATACATTAGGCTTCTCAATTTTTTCTCAGTCTTTCGCCATGCGCCAAGTCTTTCCATGAACGCCACACTGACGCTACTTGAACTCCCATATCTCTCAGCAAGAGCTTCACGTGCATTCTTGTATCCATCAGCGGCATTCAGTAGCTGATAATGTTCAACTATTTCCTTGGGTAGTCCGGTTACAAAGCTGCTATAGAAGATCAACTTCGTGGCACAATCAAGAGGCTCCGAGTCTACCAGCGTATCGAACGCATTGCGCCAAATGGGATACTGGAGTTGATCACCGGAAAAGATTGGAACTTCAACCTTCTGCAAATGTTTAACGCTGCTGACTGCTGGGCACTGAGAATTAATTGGTTAGGTGAGCCATGCATGTTTCCAGCAATGCTACTATTTCACTCCACTTATTATTGACTGCAGCAGGGGGGGGGGGTGAGTTTACAGTCACTGGCGGCTCGTTAACTTGGAGTGTTGGAGGTACTTCTTCTCCATCCTGTGATTGAAAGAATCTCTTCAGACTTTCTTCCTTGGTTTCTTCTTCGAGTTCGAGATGACATTCACTTGGAGCAATCACTCCCAAACTCTTCGATTACTCTTCCTTGTACTTCCAGGTTAGCTTCTTCCTTTCGTTTCCTCAATTCACGTCTCCTCTTGGCATCTCTAATTCGAGTAACTCTTCCTCTTCTTCGAACTTTCTGTCTGACTGTGAAGCTGCTGGTTGAATGTTGATTTTCATTCTTTCACTTCGGATTGACCTTTAACTCTTTCTGCTCTTCACGCTTGGAGCAACGGGTCCTGACAATTTCGTGGAGGATTCCATTTTTGCAGAACTTACTGCGTTACTTTATGATGACAAATGGGGCGAACTCTTGACTCTTCACAAACAAATAATTGCCATTGTGGCTGCCTCAGCTTAGAGGAGTTTACGTCGATAATCATCATTCATACTCCGAGATTACTTTCAACAAACTTTTATAAAGCATAAGGACAAGGAGCAAGATGACAATTATTTGGTGCTTGACTTGTCAGTGAATGGTCACGTCTAAAAATAAAATGAATATAAATTGCAAAGCTAAATATTCAAACTCGTTATTCATTATGCGCAATTTTAGCATCACACAAAATCCAAAGGCGCGAAATATAAAACTGCAGATTATTGCATCACAATGCTTCTTACTGCATCACTGCAGTGACAGCCTATATTAAGCTTGCAATCCGGATGTGCTGTTCTATGGGTCACTGAGTGTGAGTACCCCCCTCCCCCAAAGAAGGAGAGAAATTTTATTTTGATTTGATTTGATTTATTTCCGTTTCACAATATATACAAACAACATTATGAATACAATCTCGTTGAGACAAAAGTATTGGAAATGACATAAAATAAATAATAGAACTATACTGAGATACTTATAAATAATACTGACCAGACTGAGAAAAGGATAAAGCTAAACGGAGGGGCAAGCTAAAAAAAAGCAATGCTTGTGAGGTGCAAGCCCCTGAAACTTAGTTATATAGTACATAAGGTCATAAGCGAATACTAAAGCAATACAAAATAGAAGATAGAAATTAATAGCATAATCAAAACAATTGACGTCACAAAAATCTTAAATAGATGTTTAAAAAAAAACAATGAGAGGAAAAGGGTGGGAGGTGGAAAAAGAAAGAGTTTGATGTAGGAGAGGGGGCAGGAGTGTTTAGGCATGGGCTGTTGACCAGTAATGACTGAGTAGATACTTCTTAAGTTTACGCTTAAATGTGGAGAGGCGAATGGAGTCTTTAATTACGTTGGGTAAAGAATTCCAAAAAAATTGGTCCTGTGAAAGCAAACGTGTTTTTGGCGAAGACTGTTCTCGTGAGTGGTATATGAAAGGAGTTATGTTGTCTTGTAGGAAAGGTATGCATAGAAACATTTTTGCGGAACATATCAGTAAAAATATCGGGTAGATCACATTTTTTTTAGTTTATACATAAATTGGCTGAGTTAGAAATGAAAAATGTCATTCACATTTAACACATTATTTAAAAAAAAACCAGAGTATTTGTGTAAGATCTGAAATGTGTTAAAAAATAATCCTAAGTGTTTTTTTTCTGTAGAAATATTCTATTCAATTGCGTTTGTATTGCACTGCCCCAAGCTGAAATCCCATAATTAATAGTTGGCAGAATTAAGGTATAGTATAATGTGAGCAGAGTAGGAAAAGAAGAAAAAATGTGAGTTAATCAATAATTCCAATACTTCGTGAAATAATTTTGCATATGTTGTCCATGTGTGGTTTCCACGATAATTTGTTATCAATAAGAATTCCTAGAAATTTGGTAGCAGAAATCATTTGAAGTACAGTATTATCAAAAATAATATCATTAGGAAGGCAGATCATTCTGTTGCTGAACAACATATAATTGGTCTTCTGCAGGTTGAGTGATAGTTTATTGGCCTTAATCCTGTCTGTTACATTTGTAAGCTCAGAGTTTATTAGTCTAAGGAGTTGGTTAGCATCAGAGTGAGAAAAGAAAAGGTTGGAATCATCTGCAAAAAGTATAAATGAAAGAAGATTTAAGGATTTTGAAATGTCATTGATATATGTAATAAAAAGAAGAGGAACTAGAAGGCTGCCCTGGGGTACGCCACAGGTAACGGGGCGATTAGAAGAATTACAATTGTTTACAGTTACAAATTGGGTCCTGTCAGAGAGATAACTCCTGAACCACTCCAAGGCCTTCCCTCTGATACCGCAGTATGCAAGTTTATATATAAGAATGTCATAATTGATGGTATCGAAGACCTTAGGGAAGTCCAGGAATATCCCAACGTATGCCATCCTTTGTCAATAGAAGTGGCAACTTTACATATAAGCGACAAAATTCATGCGAATTACTATGATTTTCGCGAAACCCAAATTGAAAGTTTGAAAAAATATTGCAATTATTAAAGGAGGCGGTAGCTCGTTTATAAACTAATTTCTCAAGAACTTTAGACAAGGATGTAAGTAAAGAAATTAGACGATATCTCCTTTTGAAAAAGAGGTATCACTTCAGCAATTTTGATTTTATTAGGCACCTGCCTGATTCAAGAGAAACATTAAAAAATATGCACTAAAGGATCAACAATTGAATTTATTATTTTCTTCTGTAAAGAGTTATTAGTAAACAAAAATAAAGCAAAATCAAAATTATTATATACCCACATGACATTATAACAATCCAAGATGTTGTTAAAAGTGAAATGACAAAAGTGAGATGACATAAGTCCGCCATTGTTGAGGTCCTATGAACGAACGATCACACAGGATGTTTGAACGAGAGAGGTATTTCATAGTATTAGTATTATGGGAATAAAAACACCTTAAATTAAACCATAGGCATAATTATAGCTTATGATTTTTTTTTTTTAAAGAAGAAGAACAAAAAAAAAAAAACTGGCAAATTAGAATGTCCCTCCTCTAAGAGTCTTGCAAAATCAACCTCCAGCTTGTTCCCTCACAACTGTGTAGCAACGAAGTAAGGTCAACTGATTAGCGCACGCACACTGACAGAGATGCGTAATGATGTCACAATGCCCTTAATCTGTAATACTGTGATCTGAGCATGCTCAGTACGCACTCATAATTCCAGGATTAACCTATCACCCTCACTAAATTTATGGGGGTTACTAACTAGTATACCTTTTGTGAATAGGCGACTAACTTAGCAGCCTCACTAAGTGCTCACTAATAGTGAGGGTAATAAGTTAGTGAGCTTTCGAGAATTCCCTCCATTGTCGTTATAAGATTTTCACAAAATGGCACCTAGATGACGTCACGATGACGTGATGTCGCTGAAAGCCTTGTTAGAAGTTGTTCTTTATAGGCCTGATAACTGACGGTAACTTGACGAAAATTGGTCGATTTTCTTTAGGATTTCCGTATGGCGATATTTTCATTGGCGATATTTTGCTTATGGTTGGTCGATTTTCTTTAGGATTTCCGTATGTTGTAGCTGAGACATTCTCCACAAGGCTTTTATTTATTTTTTTTTTTTTTGACAACGGCTTCTTGGTCCTATTTTGCCATAAATTGAGGTATGTAAAGTTGTCCCGTTTAACGTGTATTCTCTATGGGACGTAACTATTTCTCGATTCTTGATTCTACTTTCCAGTCTTCTTTGAGCAATGCATCCGTTATTTCTCCTCGACTTTCGTAGAGCTTTGAATATGTTCTACCTGATAAAATTTTCTACAAGGAGGCTGACATTGATTTTGAATCAAAACTTTGACAGACCACCTAATTCGTCCCAGTGACGAATTCAAATGTCTCGTTGTTATTGTTATCATCATTATTGTTATTATTATTATTATTATTATAATTATTATTGTGAACATGATTATTATTATAATTATTATTATGAATATGATTATTATTCTTATTGTTTTTCCTATCATTATTAGCGTTATTATTATCATTATTATTATCATTATTTTTATTATCATTATCATCTGTAATCATTCGTGATACTATTTTATCATCGCCGTAAGTTATTACACGTATTCCATATCATAAACCACGAGCTATGTGCATTATACATGTAGTTATCTTTTAAAAATATTCGATTTTACTACTGGTATACCACTGCAGGGTATCATGTCTTTAAGATTCATACAAGAGATGAATTGAATATGGCAGGAATGAATTAGTATAGCGGGTGGTTCTTGCCCTTACTGACTGCCATCTTCTCCCACTTCGAAGGAGTGTGTAGTTTTTTTGTTTTGTTTTGGGTTTTTTTCGAAGCGGATGAGATATATCGCCTACAATGGATTCGGCCTTTTAAAAAGACCTTTTCCTTACATATTTCGTCCAGGTCTACTTCACGCTTCATGATTTTACTAGCCCGTTTTACAACCTTTCTCAGCTTATCGCTTTCTCTCTGTTTTGCACTATGGAATCAAACAATACTTTCATGAGTGATTGTGCTCTGAATAACCGATGTTTAGAACAGAGATAGAATTCTCTCATTGGCATGGAATTGTTTCATGTTCCTAAGATAAGCTTTGGTTACACTTCACTAATTTAGCTTTTGTTTGGTCACTCCAATTCAACTCGTCGTCAATTACCGTACCTAGGTATCTATAGCAGTGTACTATTTCAATAGGAACACTTATTATACGAAATCTTAACAAAGTTACATTTTCCCAATATTCCAAGTAATATTTCTAAAGCTAAGCCTACTTTTTTGTCATGTTTAAAAAAAAAAGTTACACTTATACATAACTATTTATAGTTGAGGTGTCTGTAGGGTCATATAAATTATTTTTTTCGAGCAAATTTTGATATTAAGATTAATGTCACATTATATTTTGTTGTATTGCAGACACATCATGGATTCACAGGCAGTTGTGTGAGTGCAATCAGTGCTAAGATAGCACTGTACCATTGCCCTGATAGCAGACGTCATAAAATGGTCTCAAACTGGTCCACACGTCATACGTCGTATAGACGACTATTTTGCGACGGCAATAGAACGTCTTTTTTATGACCAATATTTCCCCACTTTTTGTTTGATCATAATATGATGTATATTTTACGTCAAACTTTTTACCACTTTATTACGTCTTCTCTAAGACTAGAATAAGACGGGGTTTTTACGTCAATTATTTCCCACGTTTTAACAACTTTTTAAAGACCACAATATGACATGATTCTTACGTTATTTTTTACATCCATTATATTTTTACCATTTTTTTAATGGCTTTTCCAATGAGATCACAACAATCATTATAAAAGACTTCCTGCTTTTTCAAGACATGAGATTTATTCAAAAAAGAAATTTTCATTTTCTAATCTGAAATTAGGGGAATGTTTTGTCAGTGATTTTTACTGTTATAAGCTACTGAAAATCCTTTCATTTGAGTGGCTGGGAGCAAATAAGTGGGTGAAAGTCACTGACATGTCTCTTCATGAAACACTCTTCATTTCAGTTATCATTCCGTGGTACCATCGGCATCGATGCCATAATTGACGCTATCGCGTCGTGTTATCAACTCAGGCAAGGGGACAACCCAGCCCCGCTGCGAATACGCCGACCAAGTTGTCCTGACATAATGAAAAAAATCATGAAGTTCTGTAAGGTTAGGGTTAGGGTTTAGGATAAGGGTTTAGGGTTAGGGTCGGGTTTAGGATTAGGGTTAGGATTAAAGTTAGGGTCATAGAAAAAGTCGGGAGCCTGGAACAACATAGAGTCAAAGCCGAGTTACCCCGGATCATGGCCCTGAATCCTGAGCTGGTCGAGGACGGCTAGCTAGCTGTGCTAGCGATCGCGATGCATTGATACATGTATCTTTCTAGCACCGTAATTTAGCACGTGGTTTCTAATAGCAGCATCATGGAGAATCGATGGTGGTACTCGTTGCATTAATCAACCTGCATGTTGCACGTATGTCAGTGATTCTGGATGAATTTGACGTAGCACGGATGACGGGATTTCTGGCTTACGACAGGTATGATTGTATTTTTTCATGTGAAAATGATGGTTTTTTTTATCTTCACTGATAATGTACAAAGCTGAGATCTGAGATCACACAGCGCTGTGGCGAAGCGCTGTACAACTAACAAGCGGGCGTCGTAAACCATTGTGAACCCGGTGCAAAAATTGCGACAACATCTTGTTTATGATGAAGCTCAATTCTCTCAGCTACTAAATGGACATTATCTTGGAATTAAATGAGTGATTTATGTTTTTCACGTCCTATATTCATTTTGACAACTGGGAACTTTATTGCCTAGTCTGCACTCATAATATCTGTTCTCTCCACCGAGGGTCAACCGGAAGTTTGACCTCTCGCACATGTAGTCTGTGTATGCAAATGCCGATTATCTTCCGGGATACCGAATGGGTTCAACGCCCAAATTGTGTGTGTCCTTGTCTGACGGGTCTGGCCACCCGTAGGTCAAAACGGCGTTTTGAATAGAGAAACTCATTGCCGATGCGAATGCGAAATAAATTGACTGAGATCTTCTTTAGTCTAACACTAAACAGCGAAGAAAAATTATGATTTTACTTATTAGCAATGTTCCTGAGCCTGTTTGAGGCTCGCCAATTCGGCATTATCAATCATGAAAAAGGTAACCACTGTTCACTCTGTACAACAGCGCTTCAATCAGTCACACGCATTGGTTTCCTTTTTCCACCTCCATTCTCTTTGTACACAGGTGGGTGCATCATTATAGCAAGTTGTTTCCTAAACCACGGTATGGCCTCAATTTCTCCCTCTCTGCTTTATTATCCGATGAATTAACTGAAAATACATAACCGTATGCTCCATATTAGCTAACGATGTTATGCAAAAAATACCCGTGGAAAGAAATCCGCCCATTCCTGGATGAGGACAAGGCAGACCTCTCAACTCATCCTTCCTGGCTGGGAGAGGAAATGGAATAGTAGGAAAATGTGTGTGTTAGTGTTTGATGGAATGTCAAGTCGCTTAGGCGCTGTATTGTTGTAACAAGAGGTGTATGGTAATGTTAGATCAGTGAGAAGTGATAGACAACCGCTTGATGTGTACAGAGATGAACACCTACGAAAGACCCCATTACACCAATTTTTTTTGTTCATCCAATGTTGATAAAGTTTGACCAGCAGGCATGGCCTTACGCAGCAGGGGGGGGGGGGGGGACAGTTCCTTCCCCCAAATTTGTGAAAATTTACATTTTTCTACATTTTTTTAATCCACAAGAAAGTGTGCACCAATTTCTTCAATTGCACTTTAAAAATGCAAAAGCGCCCTTGTGACAAGCTCGGTCGCCTCGCTCCCTTTCTTTTGTGTTTCTTTGAAAATTTGTAAGCGTCTTCCCCCCCCCCCCCCGAAAAAAATTCTGTCTACGGCCCTGCCAGCACGGTTAATGATAACTGCTTGCCTTAAGCAGAAGCGGACACAGAGGAGAGCAAGTGCTACATTCTCTTTTACTTCTAGAGATGAAGTTTGAAAAAAGTTAATCTACTTGCAGTATGAAATAATTCTCCACCTAGGTTTCACTGAAAATACCTTAAGTATATGCGTAACAACCCGGTTTTAATTTTAGAACTTTGTATATGTCTGATTGTGGTAGACATGTTTTCTTGTGTGTGCATATCATGTTTGTGGGGTGTATGATATGTTGTGTGCGAGGATGTGTGTGTGTTAAGGGTATGTGTTTGGGTGGGTTTGTTCATGAAATGAGATGGGGTGATATTGTACTTTTCATAGGTGATGTTTTAGTATAATAGTTAATGCATGTGTGTGGGTGCGGGTGGGTGTGTGGGTGGGTTTTCTCGTGAAATGAGATGAGGTCAATCCCTCCCATACCTTCTTTTCTCGCACTGGCAAATAACTGTTGAGATTGCACGTTCGGTGAGGGTGTGTGTTGATACTTAATTGTGAATTCGACAGAAAAAAAAAATCGGCAGAAAAGTCGATCATCCCTCCACTCCTCAAAGTGGATTTACGCCGGTGGGTTTCGTTTCGTTACGCTGTTGCCCGTTCATTTAATCCTGATAATGGGGAGAACGAGTTTTCTTGTGCTCGTAGCTTAAGTTCAGTGCTCCCCAAGATAATGCCATTGTTATTATATATTTATGTATTCGTAAAGCGAAAGTCGTAGGCTCAGCGTGAAAATATTTATTTCCGATTAAGTGAGCGAATGAGGAAGTAAAGGGAGTTGGCGGTAGCCCGATATTGGGATGGACTCGACATTTTGTTCAAAGTAAAGTGCAAGCTTACGGACTTAAAAAATAGCCACAGCGAACTGTTCCAATCACATCAAAATGACAAGACTTATGGAATAATCTAGAAAGTTCCCTTTTTCTACATGCTTTATAAAATAATTGATATGGTTCTTTCTACGTTATTATTTACAGTAAACTAGGAATAAAGAATCTCTTCTAGAAATTGTTGTAGTCATAGATACATAAACTAGAAAGAAATTCCCAGAAAATTCTGTATTTATATAACAATATATGAAAAGTTTGTTCCCAAAACGGATAAGTCCATTTTTAAAAAAAAAGTAGGGTCACTTTCACATAGTACAAAAGGTACCTTTTAAATAATATATATCTTTCATGACATTTAAAACTATATTTTTAATTCATGGTCAAAAGTAGGCAAAAATTATTCTGTTTACTCTTCATATATAATACATGTGCGTACCTTGACTGATTCCTTCCATGGTGCAGGTATCGTCCTGAGGGGAAAGAGAGAGAGAGAGAGAGAAAATGGAAGTTATAAATTAATGATCTGAAAAATATTACAAAGTCATCATGCATAAACGTTTCAAATCATCGAGCATAGTATGGCTTGTTGGTTTGATCAAATGAACGGCGTGTTATTACTAAAGCCCCTGTCCCATATTACCGTTAAACAATTTCGTCTGCCTCCGTCAAAATTTTAAGTCAGACGGTGCCAGACGGTGGGAAATTCAATGGGGGCATTAATGGTAGAGAGAAAAGCATGAGTAATGTATAAATACGTCGAAGAAACGTTTGCTCAAGTATGAGCCCAGATTAAGGCAAGAGAACTCCTGAGTAACATATCGTCGCCGATATCACGAACCGGCACAATATCCATTTTACGTGTAAATTTTGGGTTTTGAAGTTTTTACATATTATGAAAGGCAATGCAAAAATCTACATGTTCACCAAATTTCAGTTCCTGATCTTGATTATTTTTCGACATAAAGGCATTGTTAAAAATCACCTATGTCCAAAAAATCCCGATTCTGCGAAATTTGGACCTCACGAACCGACACTCTTAACTGAGTGCCACTTCGTGAAATCCGAACAGCAGCGCGCGTATTTTACGTTAATGCGCGTATCTGCAACATGCCTTCTCTACAGTTGGAGCTGTGGTTTCACGAACTGGCAATGAATATGAATTATTCCCGTTTTCATCGTTTTCACTGATGTAGAAGTAAGTAGAATTTCATTTTAAAGTATTATTATATTGAAGGCGTGATGACCTGCACATAATATGTTTCTTTTTAACCTAGAACCGAAGCAAAATACAAAAACAAATCATTTTTCCCCCAAGCGATCCATGTAGTCCCGCACATTGCGAATGATGGCTTCCTCGAGGATGGGTTTCATAATCTGTCTAAGACTCAGAGTAAGACGCCTCGTACAATCCACATCATTGTGATTCATGTACTTTTGAATGATAATATAAAATGATAATGATGATAATATTACTAATGATAACGATAATGACGATGATAACCTGGCCGTAGTCTAGATCCATGCAGATTATTTTTTCGGGGGGGGGGGGGGGGAGATAAGAGCAACATTGAACAAAGCGGTTTAAACAAAAAAGTATCAAAAGTATCTAAACAAAGGAGCCAATGATGGGCATAGAGAGATTTGATGTAATCTTTGGGGGATTTCTTTTTAAATTTCTGGGTAAAAAATGTAAATTTCTGGGGGATTGGAGGCAACACTGCATGCCCCTGTTGCCTATACGGTCATGGATAATGAACAAATCATAGATCTGCTAGCTTGTAGGCTTATTATCTTCTAAGTTCTGGCATTACTAGATTTAAAAAAAAAATACATGTATGGACATTGCTGATACTTTGTAGGGCCTACTGGAGGTCTTAGTTACTTTAGTAATTCAACATCTACTTCAGATAGACCCCTCTTTTTGAAGACAGATCTGTATTCTGTAATTCTATATTTTCTTTCAGTATGACAGGGCTTGGACCAATTGAATCATCAGAGTGAGAGCTTATCCTTGGTCAGAATATCTCATACGCATATAATTGGAGAGGGGAGGGTGTTCATGGGAACAGTTCACCAGAATATGTGAAACCACTGGATCTGATAATTATGTCTTTGCAGATTGGGCGATCTTATAATTGTTAAAGATGTAATAAAAGTAATTCGACATCTTATCCACCCCCAAAGAGGATTTTAAAAAATACATATTGATAAACCATTTTATTTAGTTTTTACAAAATAGTCCTTAGTCTTCTGAGATTTTCTGCTTCTGTAAACTGCTTTGGAGAAAGTCTTTTTGTTCTCTTGGCCACAGTAAAGAATAAACAACAGTCTAAAGGTGGGCTTGTTCATTGTTCAGTCAAAAATATTATGAACATGTTTTGTTTCTTTCACAGAGTCTGCATTACTGCATAGTATGTGGTCTTTTACCAGAAAGGTGAAATATGAAAATGGGGAAAAGGTAAGGTCCTCTATTTACTTTGCTGAGTTTTTTTAAAGAATCTAATTTAAAAAAATGAATCGCCCTCGGCTCTTTTCTTAATTTCATTTGGTCATCTTAATGTTAACAGCGGATAAATCAATCTTTTTCATAAACCGTTTTTGCTCATGATTCGTAGAGTAAAACTATAGATGTAAAGTTGGCAAGCTTCAGGTGTAGGACTATATACCTTCTGTGAAAGCTTCGTCACCTGGGATGAAAACCTCTATTTTTTTCTCTCCCATCTACATTTCCAAAATAGAACATTTTGATGCACTTGGCAAGTGGAAAAGAGATGGCTGCCTATGTTAATGTTAAAGGACCTCATGTGTCATCCAAGAGAAAGCCCACTCCAAAGATAAGAAAGGGAACATTAGTAAGGTTGAGAGGAAGGAATAGCTGGTGGACGGGAAAGTTCTCAACATGGTCATCATGATAGGCCCAACAAAAACCACATTTTCAAATGACAGTGATGATGACGATGATGATGACGATGATGACAAGGATCAAATTCAGTATCATATCAGCAATTGGTAAGCAAATATAATTCTCTGTAATAATGATATACAAGGGTTTTGCTCTGATGGTAACCCCTTGTCTGTTCCATTCTTAGCGTTACTTTGAATCGTAATCGAGAAAAAAAAATTTTGGTTATTCACTCTTCTTGGCACATACATTTTACGGCAATTAAATAATTATTTTATCATTTCATTATTTGTTTCTGTCCAAAGATCGAAAGGTTGCGAGGTATTATTATGTAAGCCATATTCTTGGTTTTATATTTCTGAAAAGCAATAATCTAGAAAATGATGGATAAAACTGAAAATCGTATTGGTTTCCTTTCATATTGCCAGCAGATTATGTATCACTTCCCCCCCCCCCCCACACTTTCATTCTCATTTATTAGGCTGTACCACCAACAAGGTCGTCACTAATGTATCTCTACCGGCAGAGGTTTGTGCTAGCAACATCGATGCTTATAATGGAACATCCCTGCTGATAACGAAACATCCAGTACCTAGCAACATCCCTGCTAATGATAAAACACACCCAGGACCCAGCAACATCCCTGCTAATGGTGAAACACATCCAGGACCTAGCAACATCCCTGCTGATGATGAATCACATCCAAGACCTAGCAACATCCCCGCTAATGATGAAACACATCCAGCACCTAGCAACATCCCCGCTAATGATAAAACACATCCAGGACCTATCAACATCCCTGCTAATGGTGAAACACATCCAGGACCTAGCAACATCCCTGCTAATGATGAATCACATCCAGGACCTAGCAACATCCCCCGCAAAATCCCTGCTTATGGTGAAACACATCCAGGACCTAGCAACATCCCTGCTAATGATAAAACACATATAGGACCTAGCAAGATCCCTGCTAATGGTGAAACACATCCAGGACCTAGAAACATCCACATTAATGATGTAACACATCCAGGACCTTTGACTTTCCAAGTTAATAGTAACAGTTAGTTTTTCATGTTTTATAACATCAATGAAACATACTATAACATTTGCAAAAGGGTAACTTCAAGCTGATTTGGAATTTCAGTTGAATTAAATAAGCTTACCAGCAGCACTGCTCACCAGCTACTGGTGAATTCAGGACATGGTTTTATCCTGGACCCTAGTATGGTTTTATTTGAGTGCATACTGTTTGATTCATACTCTTAGATATTTTGTTGTGTTTTATGTGACAATCGTGGATGTGGTCGTGGATATTGGAAACGTGATTTGGGAACCTTGAACGTGGATTTTGGAGTTGTGGATATGAAAGTGGATGACCAGACTGTTGTTATTGTACATGAAGTGAGTGACTACAGTCCCGCGTGATACCTTTTTTGTGAAATGCGAGTGACTATATACATATACGCTGACAACATATTTGATGCTACATATATATTCAGTGCTTTTACACATAGCCATTCATCGACTCCTTATCTCTTAAAGAAGTCCGACAAAAACTGGTAAATCACAAGCTACCATACTCTTATCTGTTCTCATTTATATAATTAAGTGAGGAACTTTCAACAATGTTTTGAAGGATTGTACACCTTCACTGTGAAAATGTATTGGTGAACATTAAACACGCAGTAACTCTTCTTCTAATCCAATTATTATATCCTCGCCCCACGATCAATTCTATACTTCTTATATTTTCATCTCTTTGCATCTGTGAGACACATTGATTTCTGCAGTATGCCTACGGTCAAAACTAAGGCTGAAGAAGCAGCCATTAACACAACACGGGAATATCTACAAAGTGATGAA
Organism: Echinometra lucunter; assembly: GCA_029962745.1. NCBI lineage: Eukaryota > Metazoa > Echinodermata > Echinoidea > Camarodonta > Echinometridae > Echinometra > Echinometra lucunter. The sequence continues at coordinate 81,189 of JAPZVO010000072.1, forward strand.
TACTATAATGCTGTCGAAAAAGCGGTCGAAAAGGCATTACGAAAACAATTAACCATACTCAACAAGTGATTTTTCAAGTTAGAAAAGCTTCATGAAGATGCAATGGAGCGAATTGAGCATAATGACGCGAAACTACTGGAACTCGAGACAATCTTACAAACTAAAGAGGATGAAATTGCGAGACTGAATGGTCAATTACGTCGTCAACAAACATCTATAGACAACATTACAATCTCTCTAAACGATGCAGAACAATACTCTCGTCGTAATTGCATCAAGTTCTATGGTTTCGAGAAAATTGAAGCGTAAAAACCAGGAAGAAACTGAGAATAAGAACATTGAGAATACTGATGATATAATATGTAAGCTGGTGACTGAGCGTCTTGGGGTTTCCCTTACCCCTAATGATATGGACCGGTCCCATCGGATCGCTGCTCCCAAGCGTGACGATGCAGGAGTTACGTCACAGACAACGGGCACCGAGCAAGCATCGAAGAAACCCAGACCGCGAGCAATCATTGTGAAGCTCACTTCATATCGCAAAAGAACTGAAATCCTGAAGGCGAGAAGAAAACTAAAACGAAGCGGCATTGGAATCGACGAGGCCTTGACGAGGACCAATCAGGAACTTCTCCAAGCAGCTAAGCAGCATGAGAAAGTGATTGGAGCATGGACCTCAGATGGACACATAATCGTTCTCTGCTAGATAATATGCTGACGAATGAAAAGGATATTATATCTGGTGTATATATATACTTCAATTACAGATCATATGCCAATTTTCTGCTATAAGGAGGGTTTTTGTAAAGATGAAACAACTCAAACGTATACTATTAGGAAAATCAACGACTTAGCAATTCAATAGATTTTTTATTGAATTATGTAATGTTGATTGGAGTGACGTTCTTATATGTATGGAAGCCGACTCAGCTTACACATTGTTTATTAACATTTTTCTCAAATTATATGATACTCATTTTCCTCTTGTTACAAAGAAAAAGAGAAGTAAAAACAAAAAACCGTGGGTCAATAATAGAATACTGAGACTGATAAGAAAAAAGAATAAATGTTTTAAAAAGTATTGTTTAAGTCGATTTATAAATGATGAAAGAAAATTTAAAAAAAAATCAGATATAAAGTTGTTAACTCTCTTCGTAAAGCCCGACAAGAATATCATAAGAATGTGTTAGAATTGAATCGAAATAGTATACAAAAGGCCTGGAAAAACAATAAACGAACTATTGGGTAAAAAGAAAAGTCAAATTCCTGCAATTTTTTAGAGTAACGGACAATTATTTACAGAACCTTTAGAAATAGCAAATCAGTTTGATTTTTATTTCACAAACATTGGAAAATTTATTTGCGACTCAATACCACAACCTATTCATTCTTATCAATTCTATTGTCAAACAAGCGTTGTTAAGTATTTATTTTTATCTCTTGTGAATAAGAGTGAATTAATTAATGTAAGTAAATATCTTAGAAGTAATGCAAGTTGTGGAATTGATCATGTAAGCTGTAGAATTGACAAACGTATTATTCGTGCCATTGCCTTGCCCTTAGTTCATCATGTATTCAATCTGTCATTTATATCTGGTAAAGTACCCTCTAAACTTAAAGAATCTAAAGTAATCCCCGTTTATAAAAAAGATGATTCTGGTAAATTTAACAACTATAGACCCATCTCTCTATTACCGTGTTTTTCTAAGAGCGACTTATGTATAACCGATTAAATAAGTTTCTAAATAATAATAATATCTTAAGTGATAGCCAGTATGGATTTAGACCCAGTTACTCGTGTGAACATGTTCTTTTAAATGTCCAACAAAGAATACTACGATCATTTCAAGCAAACGAACACATAATAGGCGTTTTCTTAGACTTATCCAAAGCATTCGACTCCATGGATCACTCAGTTCTTTTATTCAAATGATATCGATATGGCATAAGAGGGATAGCATTATTTTGGTTTAGGGATTATCTTTCAAATAGAGTCCAACATACTTTTGTCCACGGTGTTTTATCTTCTTCTTGAAATGTCTCTATTGGAGTACCTCAAGGATCAATACTGGGCCCCTTGCTTTTTTCTTTTATACATAAACGACCTTTCAGAAACATCTACCTTATTAACCTTCTATCAATTTGCTGACGACACTAGTGTATTTTTTTCGTCTAACACTTTAAATGATACTGTTCGCGTTTTAAATAATGAACTTGAGAAAATATCTGACTGGTTAAAAGCAAATAAGTTATCCCTTAATGTTGATAAAACTAAAAGTATTTATTTTCGAAAAGCTAAAACTCATGTAGAAACTAATATCACAAACACAGCTAGAATAAGTTGTCCATTAAATAATAATGATAATCTTAACATTTATGTTAACAACAAACGTATTGAATTTAGCAACTCTGTTAATTTTTTTTGGTGTGATATTGGATAATTACATGGGATTTAAGGAACATATTTTAAATGTTTTACGTAAGGTTAAAAGAAATACCAGCTTAATAAATAAACTAAAATACAGTTTGCTACCAAAATATTTAGTAACTTTATGCCATTCCATTATTTATCCATATCTGAAATATTGTAATATTGTATGAGCTACAAATGCAACACGTACTGAATTAGACTATTTATTCAAAGTTCAGAAGAGATGTTTAAGAATAGTTAATAATTCACACTACTTAGCCCCATCTGCACCTATATTTAAGAAATTATCATTATTAACCATATATGATATAAACAAACAAGAAATCGCAACTTTCATGTATAAATATAAAAATGGCTTATTACCTTCCCCATTTTCACATCTTTTTCAATATAACAGTCAAGTTCATAATTATAATACTAGATCTTCAAATAAATTCCATTTATGGTCCGTAAAAACAAGTTTTGAAGCTAAATCAATAAGTTACCTAGGTCCCAAACACTGGAACATGATACCCCATGATATAACAAAATCCCAATTTCTATCTTCTTTTAGGAAGCAGTACAAGATCTTATTAGTAAATAGTTATTAATCAACACAGTTAATTAATTGTTATGCTACATATCTCTCCCCCCCCCCCATCCCCTTTCCCCTTTCCTTTCCTTTCTCGTTTAAATTGTTATGTGTCTCTTTTTCACATTGTTTACTTGCTGTATTGTTAGTATAATATCTGTATATTTTTCATTGTACTGTACATGGGCGATCCTAAATTACAGGTTTTTAACCTTCGAGGAAAGCCCCGCAGAATATTGTATATATGCATATTATGCTATTGTATATTGTAATGTATTTAAATTCCATTTTGCGAAATAAAAAATTGAATTGAATTGAAATTGAATTTATTTCAAGTTGTCCTATTCTTTTACACCTTTTAAGTATGGATACATGGACCAGGGGCGTAACAGGTACCTGTTATCGGGGGGGGGGGGAGACCAAAATTTCCTGGTAACTATTCTATGTCTAGAATCTGTGGCGTAGCTAGGACTGCATTTTAGGAGGACGGTAGTGCTCCACCGGCGTAAATCCAATTTGAGGAGTGGGGGATGAAAAACATTTTAAACGATTTTTTTCCCTGTCACACACATTTTCATATCTATTTTGCGAGCGAGCGAAGCGAGCGAGCCAAAAATGACCACTTTTCTCGATTTTAATTGCATTTTCGGATGGAAATCCTAAGAATTTGACGAGCGAGCGAAGCGAGCGAGCCAAAAAATAACCACTTTTTTGTTTTCAATATCATTTTGAAAAGGAAATTCTATTATTATGGTTGTTTATAATAGATATTCAGAATCTTTACTTACTGATTAATTGAAATATATTTACTTCCTTAAAAGTGTCTGCATGGGGGGAGGGGGGGGGGGGAATTTGTACACACCCTCCCCCCTCTCCCCCAAGTGGAGTTGATAGATCCCCCTACCCCCTGGAATTTACGCCAATGTAGTGCTCCCTAGAGGGGAGGGTGCAGGGAGGGGGGCATTTCCCCCCTCCCGCGCGAAGCGCGGAAGCTCCGATGTTTCTTTGAATTATTAGTTGTTGGTAATAAAGTCTATCTTCTGCGGCGTAACTAGGATTTCATTTTAAGAGGACGGTAGTGCTCCCTAGGGGGGAGGGTGCAGGGGGTTGAAGGTTCTCCCTCCCGCGCAAAGCGCGGAAGCTCCGGCGTTTTTGCGCTGTCAGTTCCCGCTCTCTGCCTGTTATGGGGTAGGGGGGGGGGGGGCGCATATGCATAGCCAAAAATTTCCCGGTAATTAAGTCTAGAATCAGTGGTGTAATTCTCTGCCTGTTTTCGGGAGGGGGGCAGAGCCGAAATTTCCCGGTAACTAAGTTTTGAAAATGATATGCGGAGGTGAGCCCGTACCGCGAATTGCTTGTTTTGAAGCCCTTAGCGGGTGGGTCCCAGGGTTCTGGCGTAGGGCCCCTGTTGGGGGTCTACAGGGAAAGCCACTGCGGGGGGGGGGGGGGGGGGGGTGTACTAATTTTTTCATCATTTCTTTTGTTTCACTTTACTTTCTTTTTGTTCTTTCCCTCTTTTCCCTCTTTCTTCTTCTTTCTCCCTTTCTCCTTTTTCCTTTCCCTTTCTCCTTCTTCCTTTCCCTTTTTCCATCTTTCTTTCCCTTTCTCCTTCTTTATTTTTCTTTCTTCTTCTTTCTTTCCCTTTCTTCTTCTTCCTTTCCCTTTCTCCCTTCCTTTTTCTTCCTTTCCCTTCCTTTCATTTTTTCCCGGTGGTTTGGTGGATTTTCCTGCTGAAATCCTTCAGGGGGGCACTCTGCCCCCCCTGCCCCCCCCCCCCCGGCTGTTACGCCACTGACATGGACTTTATCGTAAACCATATCAGAAGAAAATTCACAAAAGAAGGAAAATACTTGTCAACAGGCAAATGAAACAAGTCAATAAATTTTCAGAAATGCGGAAACTTCTGTGTGGACATGGTGTGTTATCTGGCAGGGAATAGGTAAACAATGAGATTATTTAAGCTATTAATGCACAGGGTTGCTTTTGAAAATATCTAGAAACCTTTGAATGCAGCTAATAATTTAGTTTTGTCGCAGTATATATAGCACTGCAGAGTGATTCAACATCATCTCACTGCAGAGTGATTAAACAATCAAATCTGATCTTAGTGATTTCAGCGTTTTACATTGATGTTTTGAAGATTGAAAATTTGGAAACTGTGTCCCCTGCAAGTAACGAAGTAATGTACAATTTTCTATTTGATTAATGTCAAACTTCATGAACATGTACTGTCATGACTGCAATATCTGCCATTGATGAAGAGTAAATTCAGACAAATATCAAAGTGATTTTATAACTCTTGCATATTAATGTGTGAGCTTTGTTATGATATTCAGAGGGGATAGAAGGGATAAACATACACACAGGAATATTTTTCGAAATCAGGAAACTGTCAAGAGATATAAGCCAACATGTATAATGTACATACCGCCATTTATGAAACCGTACTGGGGTACACTTAAACATCAGTCTATGAGGGAAACAGTCTGGCCTTGCATTTTGCTCACTCTTTATTATTTATTTTATTTAAAGCTCATGATGATGCGTTTGAGTTGTATTTTCAGGGCTTCATTTTATAACATAATGCCTTGACAGCATGGAGGCCATAAACTTCATTTTTTTTTAGTTACCAAGTCCCCTTATGATAAAAAAATCCTTTTCCAGTACATGTATGCTAGTGATCTACAAATGAAGTATGACATTAATTTGAGACAGACATTTAAATAGATGTCAACAGAATGAACTTAATGGACTATTAAAGAATCGTTATAACATACGAAATGTAATGCAATTTGTAATTTCTAAGATCTAGTAAAGCAGTGTACAGGTGCATTAAAAAGACCTTGGGATCGATATAACTTCAACGATACACAGATACATGAGATATTTAAGACTTGAAATTGCCAGACTTAAGATAAAATAATATTATGATGAACGTGTTATATCAAAATATATCATCGGTTATATTGAGTAAGGTTCGAAAATGACATTCTAATTACGCGTGTATCATTCCATTATAGCTTTCATTGATATTCTGTTGCCTTATGTATTAGTATTTGTTTCATGAATTTAGTATCTAAATGGATTAACATTTTTTCAATTACCAAATTTTCAGATGTGGAACTAATGAAAAGCTGATTGCTAGTATTTGTATTTCAGATGCAAATTACATTGCATCATAAAATCGTTCAGGACTTCAGTCTAATTTTTGCAACAAATTGTTTCCATTGTTATTGCTGAAGCTGGCTTTTGGTATACCAAAAATGACTATTCAAGCTTATAGGCCTATACAGTCACATTGAATAATTTGAAATCATTTAACTTGTTAAGTAGTATGTTTTAGCCATGTTGTTTAATTAACTGAAATGCGAATGAATTTCTTTTGAAATTGAAGGCTTAAGTCGTCTGAAGTACTGATTTGATGTTTGAAGGAAGTATTGTGATTAAAGAGAGCATGTTTCACTGAGACAAGAATGGAGGGTATGTTTTTTTTTTCATTGATATGATAATGTACATGTTCATGTCATTACATAAATATAGATCATGTGCAAAGAAAATCAAAATCGAACGGGGCAAAGGAATATGAATATAGAACAATGAATGTAGCTTTGAAATGGGAGAGAGGGGGGAGAGAGAAAGGGGGAGGGAGCGAGAGAGAGAGAGAGAGAGAGATGGGAAGATAGGGCAAGGAGGCTTGACAAAATAATATATGAATTTCCCTATTCATGATTCATGCCCACTTCACTGTCATATTCAGGAAATCATGGGGGGGGGGGGAAGGGGCACAAAAACTTTTCCTAGTGACGCCCCTCCCCCTCAAAAACCAAAAACAAAGGAAAAACTGAGGTGAATATTGTAAAACAGAAATATCGGTAGATAAACTAGGCCTATATGAAAAGATGAATAGGAGATTTTTCAATCCGAAATTCATTGAGGGGGAGTGGCACATTGTGGAAGCATTTTCTGTTTGTACATTTTGGTTTTAAATATTAAATTAAGTTTTTGTGGCCATGGTGATTATGGGCATAGTAGGCCTACTGTACTGGGAAACAGCAAAATACATGTATTGCAAGTGCAGTGGCTACTGCATAAAGTGCCGGTTCGTAACGCGTAGTGCAGGATTCGCGCATAGCGCGCTCATTACCTAGATGGCTTTTACGAACTGACACTCATGATACTGTGCCAGTTCGTAAAATCTACGTTTAGTACACAACAAGTGCGCGTTCAGAAAAAAAGGCGGATTTCACGAACTGGCACTCTTTTTAGAGAGTGATTATTTCATAGAAAAAAGGAGTTATATGGAAAAAATATTAGCAAATCTTAAAATTCAGAACCTGTACTCATCGCATGTAAATTTGTTCGAGCATCCGACCACGATAGCCTATAAAAGTTGGGGCTTTAAAATGTTGAATTCATTAAATGCGATTATCTCGAAAACAGGTTTTCGCAAAGAATGCCAAGTGTGCCGGTTCGTGATATCGGCGACGATATGAGTACCGCCATTTGAGATCGGAAGCTGGCCGTTTCAAACTTTGAATATGTCCAAAGTTTGACATGTTTGAAACGGCTAGCGCCGTCGTCTCTAAACTAGCTGAAGAACTAATTAGAAAGAATAAGTTCAATAAACGTGTACACTACACGCGTTCGTTTCTCAGACGGAAGCGTTAAACGGCAGTGCGGTGCGGGACAAGGCCCACTATGCCGTCTGAGAAACGACCGCGTACGTTAACTGAACTTTCTAAATTCGTTCTTACAGGTTTTCGTACTTTCATTGCTGTTGAGAAGACGAACAAGCTCGTCCACCTCCAGCCAATGAACGCTCCTTTTGTACGTCTATGGAACGGTGAAACCAGCAAGAAAAAAAAAAATGAATAACGTCTAAAAGATATTTACTGACCGAATACGTAAACACCTAAACTCAGGCCAAAGACAGTCCTTGCAAAGGTGAAAACGGATGCTTGCGGATAGAGGAACGTCTATACCGTCTAATCACAAATGAATAACGGTCAAAACGCTTATAAAAGTGGGAGAAAAGGGTGGAAAACGCCTGGGCAACGACCAGACGGGCAGAAAAGGATATATCCAGCTGAAAAAAAAAAGCTTGGGCCCTGTGTACACAAAGAAAACATATTCTGAAAGCTTATGAGTTGTAGAAATGAATCTATGACAAAAATTTACCTTTTCGATGGTATGACGTCATCGTATTCTCAAGTGAACTCAAAATTCCGATTTTTAATTCATAACGTCATATTTTTTGCCTTTAAACGAGACTACCTCGGTTATTGTCGGCCAATTTTCGCCAGGATTTCGATATGTTTTAGCTGAGACAATTCTTAATTTACATTATATGTCACCTTGATTACGTCATCACGGTCTAAATCTACGATCAAAGGGACCATGTCATTTTTTTTCCTCATTTCACGTGAATTCTCTGAGGGACATGGCCTTTACTTAAATCTTGATTCTACATTCCTGTCTTCCTTGAGCAATAGCTCCGTATTGGTTATTTCTGCTCGATTTTCACTTAGCTTCAAGTATGTTGTAGCTGAGAAAATTCTTTATCTAATAAAGGCCATATATTTCTTAATCAGATGCCGGGAACATGTCGAAATTTTAACTGGAAGATATGGTATAAGAATTCCGTTTCCCATCTAGTGCTTTCTCTATGAGCTGTTTCTGGTCTACGTTTAAAGCACTTGCCTCCTCACCGTGACATACTCAAGGTCCCTGGTTCGATTCCTGGAGGGAGGGGGAAGGGGGAGTCATTTTTCCCCCTTTTACTTTCTCTTTTCTTTGTTTATTACCATCCCTTTTAACTATCACAATCAAAGTAAATTATTGCCTTATTTTGGCCTGTTATGAGTATTGCAATGCAGTGCGCAGTAGTTTATGCACAACCCTATTGAAAATCTGATTCGTTCACGTAAAATGAAGCTTTGAATCAATTTTTCATTATCATGCGATATAAAATCGTCAAATTTCTATGACGATAGTCCCCCACCCAGACGTAAATATTTATCAATAGCCTTTACCAATAACTTTATCACTATCCATGTCAAAACCTAAAAGATGTCTCGTTTTTATCTTTCTGTCCTCAGGGTTCCTTTATTTGCATTTATCTTGTCTTATGTCTTTCTCTGTGTCCGTTATTTTCCTCTTTCTTGTTTTGTTTTCCTTTCATTCTTCTTCTATTTACACTCTTAAAAATTCTGAATCAGACTGACCGTAAAATAATCCGTTGGGGTCACACTCCATTCCGGGTCAAAATGACCCGGAATAGGCTCACGAAGACTTGTTTCCGGGTCGAATTTGTTCTTATTCCGGGTTATTTGGACCTGGAATGGAGTGTGGCCCCAACAAACTATTTTCTGGGTCAAGTCTGACTCGGAAAATTTTTAATATTACTTGGGTTTTCTATGATTCTCCTTTTACTTTTTTTTCCACATCATTCCATCTTTGAGATTTTCATTCTATGTATTTACGCATGATGAAAACAAAGAATAACAAACAAGATTTAAATTCGTCACTGAGGACAAATTAGGTGGTAATCCTAATAACAAAATTGCACCTGGTGACGTCAATGACCTGATGAACTGAAGAAAATGTAAACGTCTGGGAAGAAGACTAACGTCATAGAAATGGGACCAACTGATATCGTCGTATAATGAAAAGTTGACCCAAAGGTCTATTACACGTTAACGAATCAGATTTGCACTAGGGTTGTACATAAACTACTGTACACTGTATTGCACTAGACAAAATAGGCCAAATAACGCAGTTGATTGCGTTGTTAATGATTGTAAAAGTAGTCGAAGAAGATGTTCATATGAGGATGTGAGACAAGTGTTCATTGAGATAACACGTACATGGAAAATGGCCGGATTTTCATATCATATTTTCCAGGTCAAACATCATTCAAAATTAAATGGCGCACTTAAGATAGAGAATTTTCTCAGCTACGACATACTCGAAGCTGGGCGAAAATCGAGCCGAAATGCAGGAATGTAGAACCAAGAATAAAGCAAAGGTCATACCCTGTAGACAATACGCGCAGAATGTGAAAAATTGACATGCCTTCGTTTATCGTAAAATTAGACCATGGCCGTTATCAAAATGAAACATGAAGGCAAGCCTCATGATAGAGAATTGTCTCAGCTACTACATATTACAATCCGGCGAAAATCTTTATTCTTATTAGGTAGTCTGTCATTTATGATAGGTCCCATTTTAATTTCGTCAGAATTTTCTTTCATTATACTGCGATATCAAACCGTCCCATTTCTTTTATTTTAGTCTCCTGTCCAGACGTAAATATTGACCAATAGTCTTTACCAATGACTTTCTAAATGTTCATGTCAAAACCTAAAAGACGCCGACAGACCACCTAATTCGTCACGATTCTATGAAGAATTCTATTCTCGTTAATTAGGTCTTCTGTCATTTATGACAGACCAGCTTGTAATTTCGTCAGAATTGTCTTCATTATTACGTGGTCTGTCATCTATGACAGATCACCTTTTAATTTCGGTAGAATTTTCTTTATAATTATTCTCTTTATTGGTACCCACTTTTTTGTGCAGTCGAAATCTCAAAAATCATAACGGGATGTCATTTTTTATTCATATTTGGCATGATGAATATTCATATCAATCTGAACAATTCCAAAATTTAAAAATTTCTAAAAACGGTATTCTATCAAAGCAAAATCCATTTCAGGCCATTTTAAGCATTTCAAAGATTTCCGCGCGTGACCGCCCGCGCGCGTATTGCGTGTGCGCAAGTCGTAAATAAAGTAAAAACGCCGTTTTTTTCACTTGATTTGCAATTCTCAGACCATTTCCATCAGTTCACAATCGTTTTCAACTGACCAAAAGGTCGCACGCGTGCGTGAAATTTTAAAATCCTTGCGCGTTTCTTTGGGGCGAATAACATAAAAAGATGCAAAAACATACCCCTTTAAAATCCGCCATAGCTCGTTAAAAAGCATGGGACCCCCCCCCCCTTTTTTTTTTTTTACATTTTCTGAAAGCCTATGAAATGAAGATCTGAATTCATGAAAAAAATAGGGGATCGAACATTCGGAACGTCGCCATATTCTCATGTGAACTCAAAATTTTATGTTTTTAATTATGACGCCACATTTGTTACCTTTTATCAAGACTATCTCGCTTATTATTGGTCAATTTTCGCCGGGATTTCAGTACGCTGTAGCTGACACGATGCTCTACTTTAAAAAAAGAAAAAATCTAGTTCATTGGTTCATCGTGAAGTCATCCATGCACCATTTTGTAAATATCATATTTTGATCTTATCTTCCTAATGAAATATAATTTCTTTTTCATATTTAACATAATGAATATTCATATCAGTCTAAAAGATTCCACAATTTTAGGCACGCACTTACGCGCACGTCCACGCATCAGTGCGCGTGCGAAATTGTTAACTGCTCAGAATCGTCTCAAATTCATTTTACACACGTTTCAGGCCATGATAAGCATTTCAAAATGCGGAATTTGTAAATAACGTAAAACAACTTTTCATCACTTGATTTGCCATTCTGAGACTTTTCTTGACCATTTCCATAAATTTGATTTTAACCGACCACAAGGCCGCACGCGTGCGTCAAATTTTTAAATCCGTGCACACGTCTATGCGGAAATAACGTAAAAACATAGAAAAACATGCCCCTTTAAATTATGCCACAGCTCCTTAAAAAGCATGGGGCCCCAAAAATTTTTGACATCTTATGAAAGCCTATGAGTTGAATATTTGAATTTAAAAAAAAATGGGGGAGGAGCGGTTGGAACGTCGTCATATTCTCATGTCAAATTAAAAAAAAAAAAAAAATCATCAATTATGACGTCACATTTTCAAACTTTAATGAAGACTGTCTCGCTTATTGCCGGTCAATTTTCGCCAAGATTTCAATATGTTGTAGACAATTCTCTATCATAAGCTTCCTTCATTTTTCAATTTTTTTTTCGTCACTTCCGCTGCTAAGTTTGCCGTGATGACGTCACCTGCAAAGAATCACCATTTTAAGGGGAGAAGTTTCTCGGTGAGTACAACTGTTATTATGCTGGATTTTTTAAAATTCACTTATATTTAAAAGAAATCTGAACCCTGCGAGTCATCTACTGGTATTCATTTACATTTTGATAAGGTGCAAAGGTTTTTTGATGAATGAATATGGGGGCAATCTACTATTTAACTTTCAGTACATTTTTTCATCGTCAAGAGCTTTATTTTCGGCTTCCTTGCCACTAGAACCCTCTTGGTCTTGACAACGTGCCCGGAGTGTGAGGTGGTACGTCATCAGAAAATTCGCACACTCTCATGGATTTTCCGAGTTCTTTTGTTGAATTATCCCCCCCCCCCCCCCCCCCCCATCATTCAACATGATCAATAAAAATATTTCCTATTCACTGCTAAGTTAGATTAAGAAATTTGACTTTTGGTTTCAAACCATTAAATTTGGACCTTAAAAAGTAACGTTAGACTATTATTACGACCGTACTTAGAAGTTGGCAATCAAATTCAAGTCAAGTGAGGAAAATTTTTAGCCTGCCTAGGCTAATTGTTACTTGGAGTCAATGTGCTACATTTCAAATTCAAGTTTAACATCACTTGACATCGGAAGAAAAATGGTTAAATCTCATCCCCCTTGGTCAAGAGACCAGACCAAGATCTAACTTGGTCCTAGGAGACCGTTGCTAATCTTTCTTACTAATCCTAGGCCTATGGTTAGTACACCTGTACTAACGCGTCTTGTCTTTGTGTCTTTGTGCATAAGAACGCTGACTTTGAACAAAAGAACCCAATAAGCCAATCAGCTTTCACCTTTCCCCCGTGCGAGATTTGGTTCACTGAGCACGCATTTCCTGTGTTCGAAAGCGCGCGAGCGGTCCTACGTGCTGACTTTCCGCAAATGATTTTGGATCTCGTGTGGCAGGTTCGTTTAACCTTTATAGCGCCCTCAACCGCTAGATTATTAAAGACGAAGCATCGGGCACAACATCACAACTACGCATTGTGGCTTCCGCCTGCATTCCAGCTAACAGTGGAAGTTATAAACTGATTCAGCGGACCCTCGGGTTCGAATTCTGGGTCACATATTTCGGATAGTGACGTATAAAGTCTTTCCCCAGACCTAAATCATATTTGATTAGTGTACATGTTATTTAAAGAAAATTAAAAAATGCAACAACCGATTCCATTCTGCTTTTCCTAAAATCTGCTTCATGACACTGTATCGATCTTTTTGTTTTCTTTTGTTCTTCTTCTTTTATTATTTTTTTTTCTTTCTTCAACATTCTACGGCAATTAGATAACGCAATATAGATCATAGAACATGTATTTCGAGGTAATTCATCAAAGAGTCGGTCAAATTATGTGTAAATTATGTCTAAATTTATTTGTAAAATGGGAACTGAATAATCATTATAGTTCCTTCACGCAACAAGCGATTTGACATACGTCTCGCTCAGTATTGGAATTGATAGAAATGAACATGCATTTATTTATAAATTCTTTCTTGGTCAGAAAGGGATTTTGTAAAATGTTATATTCTTTTGTACCCATCAGGCTAACTGCATTGATAAATCAACTAAATGATCGTCATCCCGACAAAGAATAGTTGTGGAAATATACCATTTAATTTATGCTGAAATGGATCTGGAATCGGATTGAAAATAACAATTTGTCTAAGCAGTGGAATGTTGCAAAGAGCTATACATTTAAATGGAAGCAATTACCGCTGCCGACCCCGACCGAACCCTTTCCAAAATCTGAGATTTAAAAGAGGTTGGGGTATTGCGACCAGCTTATTTCATGAGTGATAGGAATTAAAAGCAAAAATGGATTTCAGATGCAACAAACAGAGCAAAATATGGACCTTAATTTTGATTCCTTAATTTCGTAAGTTGTCGCGGGATGCGGGAAATTATATACACAATAATAATTGTAATTACGATGATGGTGATGATGTTGATGATGAAGGTGATGATGATAATAATACAGATGCATTATTTCCAGCATTATTGGAATTAGTGATCTTCGAGGCACTTTTTCTCCACGTAAGAAGGTCATTGGCACAAATCGCGGAAGCGAATGGGAGTACATGATCATGACAGAGTTGTTGACTCGAGTCACTATTTTGACTTGACTTGACTTGACTTGATACATTCTCCAATGACTTGCGACTGGACTTGAATTGCGACAAAATGACTTGTGACTTGACTTGACTTGCGACAAAATGACTTGTGACTTTCTTCTAGTCACTTCAAGTCACGGTTAAGTTACGTACAAAACGGGCCAGAGGAAAGAAAGTCACGGTACTTTATGGCAAACACTTCTAACGTAAAGTTATAGTACTCCGGGTGCCTTCTAGTTCTACTACACGTTACGGCGCATGATTGATCGATCGACCGGACCGGGTGCATATTGAGCAAGCTACACACTAAGAAAAAAAAAAAAAGGCGCAATTTTGCACCTTTCAATTGCAACACTGAGAGCTCCTTTTTGGGTGCAGCTTTTCACGTTTGCAAGATTTTTGCACCTTTAAGGGAGCAGGAAGTTACAGTTTGCACCCCAAAGGGTGCAGAGTTGTCCTTTTTTGGGAAGGTGCAAATTTGCACCTTTTCGTACGCAAAAATGTTCTGCACCCTGAAAGGCGTAACGTTGCACCTTTTAGGGTGCATATGGGCATTTTCGGGTGCAAACCAGAACAAAAAGATGCATTTTTGCACCTTTTTCGTATAGGGCGCAAGATTGCCCAAAAGGTGCTGCCAGTGTTGCATTTAAGGTTCACACTTGCACCTTTTTTTTCTTAGTGTTTAGCTAATATTGTGCACACGTACCAGGTACGGAATGTTTTCGCCAGCCACAAGCACTGTATGATTCATTGGTTCTCACACAAGCGTGCTGCTGATTTAATCAAAGAAAGTTCTACAAACTAAGGAAAAGGAAATTAAAAGAAAAGAAAAAAATGGCAAAAGTTGTCTGTTCTCTGCCAAAACGCTTCGTTCGAAGAACGAAACAGACGATTGCATTTTGTATTTTGGAAGCAGGCCACCTTGCATAGTACATGTACCTGTTTTCTTATTACAACAGAAAATACAAATCGAAAGAATAACTCAAAACATAGAAAATATGACACATTTTTCGTCTCCACTTTAGAAGATAAGATAAAATATCTTCATTTAAATACTCACTTTACCAAAAAAAAAGAAAGTGATTCAAACAGTTTTGGAATCACTTTGTATGTTTTTTTTTTTTTTTTTAAGTTTGCGCAATTTTGAGTACGCAAATTGATTGTACTGTGAGCGAACGCGGCAGCCGCCAAGACTGTACTGTTCCTCGTAAAGGAATCCCCCTACAGTAAAGACATTTTAGCCAACCGTAGTGTCACACTGAAAATGCATTTATTTTATTTTATTTATTTTTCCCCAGCAAAGTTTGCTAACTTTCATCTAATTTTCACTCCACAGCCAGGTTGCTAAGAGACAAGGAGTAAATTTTATGCAGCAATGAGGAAATGTGTGAGGAAAAGAGTGTGAGAGATTCTTTTTGACATCGATGTCTGACTTGAGTTGATTTGCATATCTATTGTATGTTGTGTATAGGGTAGTAAACTTGAATAGGTCTTTTTGGTTGAGCTCAGTGAGCCTTTGCTTTTTAACAGCTGCTTGAGATACTTTTGGGATAGTGTAAAATTGGGAGGATATACCAGTAGTTTTTAAGTAATTTTCTGGGCAGATCATCTTTTAGACTTTGTGGAGCACACATGTACAGTTTGAGGCAGTCGCCATTTTAGTCGCCATCTTGATTTCATTTGATTTTCAACTTTGAACCAAAAGCAGCCTTATTTCACTCATATTGGCTGAAGCTTTATAAACCTGTATGAGACCAGATTAGGCAGAATTCATACTGATATTTTTATACCTGAATTAAAGAAGCCATCGGTAAGTTAAACTGTGATTTCTTCTCATTTTCTTATCAAAAAAAGAAAAAAAAAACAGCTTAAAGAACTTCAGAGATGATTTGGAATTTTTATATAAATGTTATAAACGTTATGGAATATTTGATTTGTACTTTTGAAGAAGAATGCAAGTATCCTAAAAACGTTATTTGCAACTTTACGTAACAGCTAAATCATACTTTGTAAATGATCAGGATAATTTCCAAGATCGGGATAATTCCAGGATCGTGACATTTTCCAAGGTCTGGCCGTTTTTGAAGATTGGGCTATCTTGTTCCTACGAAGGTCGGTGAATATTACTGTTTTACGCTGACGATACAAAGCGCTGTCTTTGCAGCTTTTTTATTTTTTTGTCAACGATTATGAGACCCGGTAACGAGATAAGTTGTAAAGAACAATGAGAGGGAAAGCGGAAGAATATTTTAATTTCAATTTTTATTCCTACGAAGGTCGGTGAATATTATTGTTTTACGCTGACGATACAAAACGCTGTCTTTCGAGCTTTTTTATTTTTTGTCAACGATTACGAGACCCGGTTACGAGATAAGTTGTTGTAAAGAACAATGAGAGGGAAAGCAGAAGAATATTTTTTATTTCAAGATGTGAACTTATTTTCTATATATAAAGGAAGAGTTGCAGATTGACTGTGGGATTCAGAGATACAGACAAAACATTTTGAAGATGAGGGAACAGTTGATAGTGAAAGGGTTGTTATTTTAAATTTTTGCATTATTGTAAGATTTTATGATTTCAGATGGTAGTCTTGAGCTGGAGATGTGGAAATAGAGACTTAAAGAGAGATAGTCAGAGGTTAGTTGGGGAAAAGTTGAAATTCAGATATTTGAATATTTTTTGAAATTTGATCAGTAAATTCTGTAATTGAGCGATATTAAGTGAAAATGAAGGTGGATCAGTACAGGGTCCTTTCATAGGAATGTTTAAAGGAGTTGTGATTGCGTACGGAAATGAAACAAGGGTTTAATTAATATTTTTTGAAGTTATTGGAGGTGATAGTGTGATACATTGGAACATTGAATTGATTCAATTGTGATTAGATCAGTACAGGATCTTTTCAGGGATAAGTTGAAGTATTTGTCGGTATAGAGACAAGGTCAGAGTGTGAACTGGATATGTTGGATTGGTTCAATGCAGGATCCTTTGCCTATTTGTCATATTGAATTTCATGGTTGTAAAACAGAGTAATAACTTGAGGTAGTATGCTTTGTCGTTTTTGAGTCGTTGAAACATTTGGTTTTTTGTTGTTTGACAATACTGAATTTCGAAGAGAGATGTTTTGATATTCGAGGGTTTTTCGTATACTGAACTAAATTGTAAATCTATTTTGACTGGTACAAGCTGATTTTATCTGGAATTTTATTTGAGTCCACCCATGTGACAATTTTCTGGGGGCTTGTCCAAAAGAGGTTTAGCTTATATGTAATTCGTGGGACCTCTCGCAGTCACATGGGTATATTGATTAGGAATTAAGAATGTAGATTTAAGAAAAATTTCTATAATCCTTCGTGTTTGTTTTTGTGTATGTGTAAATAGCATTGTACATCTGACCTCATTTGGGTAAAGTAAGATTTTGCAAATTGGTAGATCTTGTTTTCAAATATGGATTTATCAAGTCTTATGGCACCTGGTAAAGAGTTTGGGTTAACTGTTGCGGCTCTTAAGGATTTTGTTTCAGAAGAACAGAAAAGGCAAAGAGATGAGAGAGCTGAGTTATTAGAGCTTAAGAGACTAGAGAGTGAGCTAAAGAAACAAGAAAAAAGAAACAGCAGAAATACAGCTAGAAATAGAGCGCGAAAAGAATGTAAAAGGCGAATCGAAATCTGGAGGTCAGAGAGCCTGGTCTCCCAAGTTACTACCATTTCATGAGGACAAAGATAATATTGATGCCTACATGCAGCGATTTGTGCGTTACGCAGAAAGCCAAAATTGGCCGCGCACAGATTGGGCGATTAATCTTAGTGCTTTGCTAACAGGAAAAGCTCTTGATGTTCATTCTAGATTAACCAGTGATGAAAAGCTACAGATTATGAGACATTGAAAACTTCACAAAGACCTCATATGACTAAGACATGTTTCACTTGTCACAGGCGAGGGCACTTTGCTAACTCTTGTCCTTTCTCTCCAGTTAAATCGGCAGGATTCTTGATCCCGGAGAAACCAGAGGACACACCTTCACTGGAAGCTGAATCTACTTTTTCACAACCTGATCAGCCAGAGTCTATTCCCCATAATCCTTGTCAATGTCCTTCTTGTACTAACACACAGGTCAGGATTGAAGTTTCGTGCATGATGGTCCGAATGCCACACGATGCCCCTCACCTTGAATCCATTACAGATCATGTCAAATTTGGCTATGATCACAGTTTGCCATTAATGAGTGCAACATGCTCTAATGAACATGTTGTCAGACATATGCCCGTTACAAAGGGACTTGTAAATAACAAAATCATTTCCGTCATCAGAGACAGCGGATGCAGTGGAATCATCATCAAAAAGGATCTTGTAAAACAAAGTCAAATGACAGGTGAAGTTTGTACTTGTTTACTAAATGATCAATCAATAAGAACTCTCCCCATTGCAATGATCGATATCAGTACACCTTTCTACATGAGTAAAGTTTGTGTTGTGTGTATGAAGACTCCTCTCTATGATCTTATCTTAGAAAACATTCCAGGTGTGAGACCAGCAGAGCAACCAGACCCACACTGGACGCTTCCAGAGACCATCACCCCAGTTTGCGCAGTACAGACCAGAGCCCAAGTCCAACGAGAAGGCAAGCAATTTCGTCCACTCAAGACTCCACATCCAATGGAAGATGTCGTCATTCCATCAGTTCTCAAGGAAGCACGACAGAAGGATGAGACTCTACATCGACTGAGAGAACTAGCTGACGCTGGTACAGAGAAAGTAAGTCGTCACAGTAATAAGTCTTCCTTCTTCTACAAAGATGGGATTCTATTCAGATATTTGCATTCTTCCAAGGATTCAGATACAGTAATCACACAGGTTGTTGTACCAAAACAGTACCGAAAGCAAGTAATGCAGACGGCTCATGAAAATCTTCTAGGAGGCCACCAAGGAGCAAAGAAAACAACAGAGAAAATTCTTACCAATTTCTTCTAGCCTGGCATGAATTCTGACATTACCAGATACGTCCGATCATGGGATGTATGTCAACGCACATTAGCTAGACCCCGAGTAACAAAAGTCCCACTAGGAAAGATGCCACTAATCGAAGTCCCCTTTGAACGTATAGCTGTAGACATCGTCAGACCAATACACCCCATGACAGATAACAAGAATCGTTACATTCTCACTATTATTGATTACGCCACCAGGTATCCTGAGGCCATTCCACTTCCTAGCATCGAGACAGAAAGAGTAGCCGAGGCTCTTGCAAGCGTTTTCACCAGGGTTGGGATTCCAAAGGAAATGCTGACAGATCAAGGAACACAGTTTACATCGGATCTCATGAAAGAAGTAAGCAAGTTACTGTCTATACGCCACTTCACGACCTCTCCGTATCACCCTGCTGCAAGCGGTCTCGTTGAACGCTTCAACGGAAGTTTAAAACAGATGTTGAAACGTATGTGTGCTGAGAACCCAAAGGACTGGGACAGGTATATCACCCCTCTTCTATTTGCAGTCAGAGAAGCAGAATCGATTTGAATGGTAAACCAAAGGTATTCCATATCAATGTCCTCAAGAAATATCATGACAGAAATGACACTTCTCCTTCTCTTTTAGATACTGAGACAGCTTGCACCGCAGTGATTGAATATGAGGATGACGACGCAGAAGACGAAGACACTCCACCCCACCACTAACAAACAAATCTCTCTTGCAGCCATTTCCATTACAGGCCAAGGAATCACTTGCTGATGTTACCATTAATCCAGATCTTTCTCCCTCACAAAAGGAACAGGTCAATGACCTTCTCAACAGCTACCGAGACGTCATGTCAGATCTACCTAACCGCACATCACTCGGCGAACACAACATCTTGCTCAAAGGCAGTGATCATAAACATTTAAAGAGTAAACCTTACCCCATTCCTCATTCTCTTAGGGACACCGTCAGAGATGAAGTGAAGACCATGTTGTCTATGGGAGTTATAGAACCTTCAGACAGCCCCATAGCTTCCCCAATTGTTCTTGTCAAAAAGCCTGATGGTAATAACCGTTTTTGCGTTGTTTATAGGAAGCTCAACAAGGTCACTGTATTCGACGCTGAACCCATACCGGATCAAGATGAATTATTCACCAAAGCTGCACATGCAAAGTACTTCACTAAGATAGAATTAAGTAAAGGTTATTGGCAGGTGCCTATGTCACAAGAATCAAAACCACTAACCGCCTTTCTCACCCCTAATGGTCTTTTCCAATTCACAGTTATGCCCTTTGGCTTAGTGAATGCCTCTGCCTCCTTCACCCGAATGATGAGAAGACTTCTAAACGGACTGGATGGAGCAGTAAACTACATCTATGACATCCTGATATACTCAACCACATTACCTTACGATACTTATCGAGTTACTCAGCAGGCTACGAGCTGCAAAGTTGACAGCCAGACCCAGTAAGTGCTTCGTGGGACAATCGAGTGTTGAATTTCTAGAGCATGTAATCGAAAATGGAACAGTTAGTCCTCGACCAGAAAAAACTCAAGGCTATCCAGAAAATCAGCAGACCTCAAACCAAACGAGAACTTCGATCATATCTCGGCATGACCAACTACTATAGGAAGTTCATACCCAACTATGCCGCCATTGCCGCACCTCTCACGGATAGAACAAAGAAAGATGAACCAAACCAAATCAGATGAGAAACCAATCAGGAACACTCCTTCAACACACTCAAAGACAAACTAACCAATCCACCCATCCTTCATCTACCAGACTTGTCAACAGATTTCGTACTCAGAACCAATGCATCAAACATTGGAAATGGAGCAGTCCTGCTTCAGACACATCGAGATGAAAGATTCCCAGTAGCGTATGCTAGTCGCAAGTTACTTCGGAGAGAACAAGCATATTCCACCATAGAACGTGAATGTCTAGCCATAATTTGGGCTGTAAGGAAGTTTGAGCCATACTTGTATGGTAGAAAGTTTATGCTCGAAACTGATCATCATCCCCTCACCTACATGAAGAGTGTAAACCCAGCCAATGGGAGACTAATGCGCTCGATTTTAGCGTTGCAGCCATACAGATTTTGCGTAGAAGCGATCCGCGGCAGCGAGAATTTCGGGGCAGACGTATTGAGTAGGTTGTAAATATTGAAAAAAAAAAGTAATAGTAAAAGCATTTTCTCAAAGGGGGGGGGGGGGTAAAATGCCACACTGAAAATGCATTTATTTCATTTTATTTATTTTTCTCCAGCAAAGCTTGCTAACTTTCATCTAATTTTCATTCCACAGCCAGGTTGCTAAGAGACAAGGAGTAAATTTTATGCAGCAATGAGAAATGTGTGAGGAGAAGAGTGTGAGAGATTCTTTTTGCTATCGATGTCTGACTTGAGTTAATTTACATATCTATTGTATGTTGCGTGTAGGGTAGTAAACTTGATAGGCCTTTCTAGTTGAGCTCAGTGAGCCTTTGCCTTTTAACAGCTGCTTGAGATACTTTTGGGAAAGTGTGAAATTGGGAGGATATACCAGTAGTTTTCTGGGCAGATCATCTTTTAGACTTTGTGGAGCACACATGTGCAGTTTGAGGCAGTCGCCATTTTAGTCGCCATCTTGATTTCATTTGATTTTCAACTTTGAACCGAAAGCAGCCTTATGTCACTCATATTGGCTGAAGCTTTATAAACCTGTATGAGGCCAGATTAGGCAGAATTCATAATGATATTTTTATACCTGAATTAAAGAAGCCATCGGTAAGTTAAACTGTGATTTCTTCTCATTTTCTTATCAAAAAAAAAAAAAAAACAGCTTAAAGAACTTCAGAGATGATTTGGAATTTTTATATAAATGTTATAAATGTTATGGAATATTTGATATGTACTTTTGAAGAAGAATGCAAGTATCCTAAAAAACGTTATTTTGCAAGTTTACGTAACAGCTAAATCATACTTTGTAAATGATGTTCTTGAATGTGATTTTTAACCTCAAGTGGGTTAATAGAAACTTCAAGCAAACCTTTATCAATTATAGTATGACATGTAAAATGAAAATAACTTACATTTGACATGTTTGATGTTATTATTAGGATATATCGTAGAAAGATTCTTGGTTTTGTTTTTAATTTTATATGGTTCCAAGATTAGAATACGTTCCAAGATCGGGATAATTTCCTAGATCGGGATAATTCCAGGATCGTGACATTTTCCAAGGTCGGGCCGTTTTTGAAGATTGGGCTATCTTGTTCCTACGAAGGTCGGTGAATATTACTGTTTTACGCTGACGATACAAAGCGCTGTCTTTCGAGCTTTTTTTTTTTTTTTTTTTTTTTTTGGTCAACGATTACGAGACCCGGTTACGAGATAAGTTGTTGTAAAGAACAATGAGAGGGAAAGCAGAAGAATATTTTTATTTCAAGATGTGAACTTGTTTTCTATATATAAAGGAAGTCTTGCAGATTGACTATGGGATTCAGAGATACAGACAAAACATTTTGCAGATGAGGGAACAGTTGATAGTGAAAGGGTTGTTATTTTAAATTTTTGCATTATTGTAAGATTGTATGATTTCAGATGGTAGTCTTGAGCTGGAGATGTGGAAATAGAGACTTAAAGAGAGATAGTCAGAGGTTAGTTGGGGAAAAGTTGAAATTCGGATATTTGAATATTTTTTGAAATGTGATCAGTAAATTCTGTAATTGAGCGATATTAAGTGAAAATGAAGGTGGATCAATACAGGGTCCTTTCATAGGAATGTTTAGAAGAGTTGTGATTGCGTACGGAAATGAAACAAGGGTTTAATTAATATTTTTGGAGGTTATTGGAGGTGATAGTGTGATACATGGGAACATTGAATTGATTCAATTGTGATTAGATCAGTACAGGATCTTTTCAGGGATAAGTTGAAGTATTTGTCGGTATAGAGACAAGGTCAGAGTGTGAACTGGATATGGTGGATTGGTTCAATGCAGGATCCTTTGCCTATTTGTCATATTGAATTTCATGGTTGTGAAACAGAGTAATGATTAGAGGTAGTATACTTTGTCGTTTTTGAGGTGTTGAAACATTTGGTATTTTGTTGTTTGACAATACTGAATTTCGAAGAGAGATGTTTTGATATTTGAGGGTTTTTCGTATACTGAAATAAATTGTAAATCTATTTTGACTGGTACAAGCTGAGCTTTATCTGGAATTTTATTTGAGTCCACCCATGTGACACGTAGAAGTAGGGGATATAAAGTGGGTTCCCAACATCTTTCTTGCGGGATGCAGTTCTCATTACCTTGGTTTTACCTACATTCAACTGCATCCGATTTGTATCACACCAGAATGTAACCCTATCTTCTTTTTTTTCAAATCTTCTTGGAGGAGTCTAGTCTCAGTTGGATCCTTGATAAATCTGTATATTAGAGTATCATCTGCAAAAAGTAAGCAAGGTGAGTGGACCACTGTCACTATATCATTAATGAATATGTTAAACAATCGGGGCCCCAGAACACTCCTTTGGGGTATTCCCGAGGTAACACTGGCTGAATCCGGTAAGAACCACGGTATTGAACAGTCCGGAGACGATCAGGTAGGAATGATTTTACCCAACTCCATAAGTTACCTTAAATATTGTAATTACTTGAGAATTTGTGAAGGAGAATGTCGTGAGGCATGCGGTCGAAAGCCTTACTGAAGTCAAGAAATAGTGTATCAATGATTGGGGTTGGAGATTTGTCAAGGGCCGTGTACCATGTATGAGCAACATTAATCAGTTGTGTTATGCATGACTTCCTTTGGCTGAATCCATGCTGATCAGGGGTAATCAAACCATACGTTTCTAAAAAATGTTCACGTATCTTACGGTCTACCAAGGTTTCCATCATCTTACAAACAATGGAGGTCAATGCAACCGGACGATAGTTCGATACATGAAAAGCATTACAAGATTTGTGGATGGGAATGATAACGGCCTTCTTCCACTGAGAGGGCAATTTAAGTGAAATTGATGTGTTGAATAGTCTTTGTAAAACAGGTGTGATTGGAACAACAGCTGATGGCAGCACTTCTGCTGTGATTCCATCAGATCCTGGCGACTTATTCAAAGGCAATTTTTGATAAGATCTGCAAATATCGGGGGTTACTGGCAGTGAATCACAATGACTAAAAACTGATAAGAAGTAATCTGAGAAGCATCTTCCTATCTCATCAGATTTACCAGTCCTTTTGCCATTAACACTTATGATTTGGGGAGGGGGGTTGCGTTTCTTGGATCGCAAGTAGTTGAAAAATCGTTTTCTATTGTAAATAGCTCATATACACAGTTCCAGTAAGACTTATTTACAATATTCTTGACCTTATTCCTGACTTCCTTATACCGGGACCACAACTCATGACTACTATTTCCAGACTCTCTACAGGCTCGAGCTCGTCTAAAACATGTTTTTTTCTTCAACAAAAGATGTTTTATTTTCTTAGTTCTCAGACCCGTTGATAATCATACTACATGACTTCGCGCTAGGAAAAGGAAAAAGAAGAGAAATTTTGTATATAATCATGAATTCGTATTCCACACTCTCTCTCTCTATCTCTATCACTCTCTTTCTCAAATTTTCTTCATCCCCACTTTTATCTATGTGCATGCTCTCTCTTATATTTCCCATTATCTCTATCTCTCTTTCTCTGAAATTTTATTCATTACAACCTTGGTCTATGCTTGCGCCAAGTTATGTTATCATTGTTAATGCATCATGCTGAACATCGTGTAAAATATTCTCAGTTCAGCTTTTAGCTGCAATATTTTTCATTCTGGATAATCCATTTCTATCCAAATCAAATAAGAAGTTTAATACATTTTGTTGTAAACATAAAGAATGCATTTTTAGGACAGGACTATATTTAACGCTGGACAAAAACGCATTGCTTTGAGGCGTATCCTTAACACATTTTGAGTGTTTTGTACAATCATGTGGTAGTTCCTATTTCCGATGGTCTGCCGAAAATCCATGTTTTTTTTGGATCGAAATAGGGTAGGTAATTTTTTTAATGGATTCGGCGATGATGATGATGATAATAACAATAATAATAATAATAATAATAATAATAATAATAATAACAATAATAATAATAATAATAACAATAATAATAACAATAATGATAAGAAGAAGAAGAAGAAGAAGAAGAAGAGGAAGAAGAATAGTAATACAATAATGACAATGATGAGAATTTTAGTAATGAGAACAAAAACCACCCTGATAATGATAGTAATAATAGGAATGCGCTATGCAAAACATTCATTTCAAAAGTCACAAAATAACAAAAGAGTTATCCCAGTTCTTTTATTTATCTATTTTTGGGAGAAGGGGACAAAATCACACAATCAGAGAAAACAAAGCTTGTATAACGGCATTGATCCTGTAACATTTAGGGCATTGGCACGAAGAGATAAACCTAAAATTTTCACTGACAACTTTTCAATGATAATAGAGTCTCTCGTTAGCTATAGGCATGCTCAATTTTTTATTTTCTTCGACCATCATCTGCATGCATCTCCTCCTTTCTCTGTGTTTCCCCTTGTCTCAATATTTCATGTCCCCCCCCCCCTTTTCCCGCCCGCCTCTGAAAACATCGAGAGGGTAGAAGCTCTGGTTGAGTGAACATTCGTGGGAAGTAATGGTTCTACATGGTCATGAATGGAATTGAATTTCGGGGGAAAATCAACTTTAATCCGAGGGCCTCCCCGATGCCCTTTCCTACCGATGTCTTATTTGTCTACGCCAGACACTGATTTCGAAACTTGAAGAAAATAATTCCCAGAATTTTATATGTTTGAAAAAATATCAACGCACCCCCCCCCCCGGTTTTCTATTTGATCCACTCTAGATTGTGATGTTTTCAATGCTCTCTTTGTAAAAAATAATCTGCTACCGTGTACTTTTTAAAGCACGAATTCCAAAGCATATTTATTTAATCATCATATATGAAAAGTGGCAACGCTGTGTCAGTTCCCCTTGGAAATATGTTAAATAAAATGATTGGCTACATTGCTTCTTTTCGCCGTTCCCCACCCCCTCCCCTCAGAAAGGGTCCGCTTTTTCCGATTTGCCCCCCCCCCCATAAAATCATTGTCATAGACCCAATAATCAAAGTTTCGGAATAAGTCAAAATATGAAGTTTGGTTTAAAATAACATTTTCAGTAGAAAACCGAATTTCTAGTCAACTAAAATTTTCAACTTCCGCCTAATACGGTTGCATTTTTGGGTCTTTTTCTCGGATCAAAGACAAATAACTAGAAATAATTCCTTGAAAGCATAAAGAAGACCACCCTTCTCAAGCCCGGTGGGGTGGTTGTAGAATCATTTGCGGGAAAATAGTTTCATGGGAACCAATCTAGGTGGGCACCTCCTCTAATTCATACTCCGAGTAAATTTTCTACGAAGTGCGCCCTTTTCCGAAAAGGATATGCTTCCTTATATTGCTCGGAAAAACTGCCATTCTCCAAATCTTTCGTCCGCACATAATTCAAGGTATTTGCTCTTGACTAGTTTTGTGCTTTTAATTTACAACACGTCTTATCTTTGTCTTTCGTCAGTGTTGTTGTCGTTCCCTATTCATTTCCCATTATTATATAGGTCATTGTCTTCCGTTTACTTTGTATACTGCAATGTTTACCTTCTCCTCCTTCAACCCCCTGCTTTAATCATTTCCTGCTTTTGTATTTTGCCATAAGGCAGACTTTCTGTTAATATTTTTCTAATGTCTAACTATGTAACATTGATCAAGAAAATAAAACCTTATATAAATTATCTATCAGGGGCCAAGGATGTTATCCACCCCAC
Organism: Echinometra lucunter; assembly: GCA_029962745.1. Classification (NCBI taxonomy): domain Eukaryota; kingdom Metazoa; phylum Echinodermata; class Echinoidea; order Camarodonta; family Echinometridae; genus Echinometra; species Echinometra lucunter. The sequence continues at coordinate 108,131 of JAPZVO010000072.1, forward strand.
CAAGCAATATGTTGTTGTTTTTGTTTTTATTCTGTAATCATTTTCAGATAATTCTAATGAATAAAGAATCAGTTTACTTTTGTTGTTCCTTTTGTTCTGTTTTGATACATCTGTGTATTGACTTCTATTGGTATATTTCAAAAATGTAAAGTACCGTATTATGTGTGAGATTTGATAGAAATCATACAAACTTTTTTTCTCTTTTTTTGTTTTTTGTTTGTTTGTGTGTGTGTGTTGTGTGTGTGTGTGTGTGTGCGTGTGTTATCCTTTGCGGATTCTCTCGGTCACGATTCAAAACCACCGAATTCATGTTTTGACTTCACGCTTCTAGCGCGGCATTGCCGTGGCCCGTGGACCATGCAGGACAGACTGAAGACATTCTTTTAGAGGGTGAAAACAAACGCCATTGCTCACGAGTATTCCTACATGAAAGAATTTCCAATCAAGTCATCTGAATAAATTCTCTACAGAGCCATTACACAGGAAATGGAATGCAGGGTAGGCCCGCTGACACTATGAACATGGCGGACAAAGAAAGCGGACAAAATAAACAACCTCTCATTCTACCCTTCACAATGGTTCTGGTAGTCAAAAGAACATCCTTCACAGCTATTATGTTTAATCCTGTAGTTCCAGGTGAATATGCATGTGACACCTGTTCCACATATTTTAGACAATAGCTGTGAAGGGATGTTCTTTTGACTACCAGAACCACTGTGAAGGGTAGAATGAGGGGTTGTTTATTTTGTCCGCTTTCTTTGTCCGTCATGTTCATAGTGTGAATACCCAGTGATACCCGCTTTTGACGACAAAATTGCTGTTGTCCCGTCCCGCACGCAATGGCCTGCAGCATTTTTACTTGATATAAACAGGTGGACGGTCCGTTTCAACCATGTTAAAAGAATATGTACAGGTGTATTCATCTTTCGCCCGACTTCCCTGCTCTTCTATCGCCATTCAGACCGATATTATAATCTTTCTATACCTTGACTACGCTTGCAGAGACAACAACAAAAACACACGCAAACAAATAAAACAAAGGAGAGGAAGAGGAAGAGGAAGTTCGTGTATCTTCACCTATATCAAGTATCTCCCCCCCCCCCCCCCCCCGCTCTATCCCATTTTCCTTTTCTTTCCCACCTTGGTCCATGGGCACGCTCCGCTCTTTCCTCTTACATGTCAAATTCGTCTGTTCGCTGACGACACAACAGTCTATAGGGTGGTGAATAGCGATGCCGACCAAGATATCCTACAGCAAGACCTTCAACATCTTAGCGACTGGGAGAACCGCTGGGACATGATGTTCCACCCTACAAAGTGCTCATCACTGTCTATCACCAGGAGCAGACAGCCGCTTAATCCGTCTTACCACCTGCATGGTCACATGCTGGAAAAGGTGACTGCTGCAAAGTACCTTGGTGTCACTATCCAACAAAACATGGGCTGGGACAGTCATATCGGTGGGATCTGCAGCAAAGCCAGCAAAACCCTTGGTTTCCTTCGAAGAAATCTAAAAATAAGCTCTACAAAGATCAAGGAGAGAGCTTATAAAGCCTTTGTGAGACCTGTGCTCGAGTATGCCTCCTCGGTTTGGGATCCTTCTACCCAGAAACACATTGACAAGCTGGAGTCTATACAGAGACGTGCTGCACGTTTTGTCATGAACAAGTACCACAGAACCTCTAGTGTCAGTGAGATGATCAATACCCTCGGCTGGCAGACTCTTCAGCAGAGAAGAAAGATCACACGCCTCTCCATGCTCTACAAAATAACCAACAACCTTGCTCATTGCCCGATAATTAACTCAAAACTTGTCCCACTACCAACTCGCCTGCGTCGTTCTCACAACAGACAGTTCCAGCTGATCAACTGTAGAACTCAGTACAGAGGATCCTCATTCTTGCCTCGCACTGTGAAGGACTGGAACGGGCTACCAGCTGAGGTAGTGGATGCTGCAACCCTTGACACATTTGTGACAAGGGTCAGCATATAAACAGCATCACCAGCAATGTCTTTTTTATCTTAAAGAAAAAAAACCCCAAAAAACAAAAAATGGATGTTTCAACAGTACAGTAGGATATCGCAGACAAGGTCAATGTCAACTTTTTTCATCTTTGCCATAATAATCAACACTTTGATTGTGGGCATCAACGGAAAGACAAGACAAATTCTCTCTCTCTCTCTTCTTCTTCTTCTTTAATTCATTACCGCCTTTGTCTATTCTTAAGTCCTTTTTTATGTTACTATTGCCATTGACATATGCAATTTGATAGGAATAGTCGAAAGAGCAAACACCCCGAAATAATTATTTTCTCCTGGCGGAAACATTTTTTTTTCAGTGAATGGTCCTTTAGCCTTAACAGGGTTGAAATGTCGCTGCATCCTGTTTTATCCTTCTTGAGAAATATTCTCTCAAGAGGGAATGACTCCTCTCCCCTTCCCGGCCCTTATTTTAAATGCCACCACACTTATTCGGCAGGAAAGATCAGATTCAATGATAAATTAATAAGAAATGAAGAGGGAGGAAAAACAAAAATTATTAAAAATTATGAGAAATGAAATCAAAATGGGATTCTTTTTGTTCATTGAGTAAACTTTATTTTCCTGAATGGACCTATACTTGATTTGATAAAATAAAAGGATCATGTCACAATATTGGTGAGGATATGACAAAATGTGTTGGAAGCTCATGTAAAATGCAAGGCCTATAATGACGCTGATTGTCGGCCGAGCATTATATTTAGCAGACACCAATGGAGGGGGGGGGGGGGGGGGGGGGGGGGGAGAGAATCAAACAATGTTGTATTGATGGAACCGCGCGTGCGACAGCGTTTACGCAATTTGTATTGTGAGTGTATTGAAAAGGAAGAACGCGGCGCTTAGGTGACAAAAACTTACATTTTTGGAAAAAAAAATCTCGCCTTTTAATGTTTACATTCACAAAAAACGACCATGTCAAGCACGGGGCTACCGTGCAATTAGTGAGCCGGTTTCCATAAAAGTGTCCCATCGTTACCTCCATTTGCATATCGTAAATAACATTTTTCTTTCGTCGCCGCCGAATAGTAAACAAATTCGAATCGAAATTTACTGTATCAAAAATACTTTTTTCAGAAAGATAAGGCTACATATATGACTTAAATATTATGAAGATTTAGGTTATGTATACGAAAACCTGATTTACTGAATTTAACAAGTGAAATAATAGTGGTTTTGTACTTTAATGTAAAAACGTCCTTTTTAGAATGCAATTCACTTGTTTGCACCCAAAATTCTACATTTTGACATAAGTCGCCATAAAAACATGGTATTCTGTCGATTTGAAATTTATTCGTCAGCAAGTGGACGGACTTTCATGAGCTGAATTTTTTTGTGCAGGGTGTCATGAAAAAAGTAACCTCATGCAGAAAAAGGAAATCGGCGTCCTATGCATTACACATCACAGACGAGCTGGGAGTAGGCCCGTCGCCGTGTCTGTTGGGTAAGGAAACTGGCCCATTGATCTCTGCAGAACGTTCATCTTGCGATGAGCAGTCCCGGTGGCGCGTTTCCGTTTTACACCGTAGCCCTAGGCAGTTTTTTCGATCAATTGCATCAAACGTGCTGGTTTCAAAGACTAGGTTTCGATTCAGCCATAGAATCTCTGCTCCCCTTTAACCACGTACAGAGGCGCACGCGTTGATCTGTACGTGTACAGAGAGAATAGATGAAAGAAAAAGCAAAGAAAAGGGGCCTTCAAGGAACTGAAGGCGAAGAAACAGACGAGAGGATTGCCCAAAGAAATGTATGAAGAAAGACGGACCCATAGGCCTAGAATTCCATAAAGAAAAGGGAAAGGTATCAAAGATAAAAAACACGAAGAAATATAGAATGAAATCTGTATCTTATGTTCTTTCTTCATGTGTTCTTCCTCACATCTATCCTCTTCCATGCCCATATGTTTCTATGTGTTTCTTCCTTCCATCTATCTTCTTCTCTCTCCTTATGTACAGTGTATTTCATTGTTTTTTTTTTTCTCTTTTAGATAAGATGAAGCTCAGCCATAGAGAAAGGGAGAGAAATACCAAATACATATAACTCTATGGGCTCAGCCCGTTCGCTCAATATTACAAAGTGCAGACAGTGGATCGTCTATGTGCGCTGAGGACTTATACTGCTTTCACACCAAGGTACGGTCGCTGGGTACGTTCGCTGCGACTGTACCTTGGTGTGAAAGCACATCGTACTCAGCGACCGATCGAAATGCAATGACCCCCCCCCCCCATACATGCCCACGCACTATCTCTACTTCCGCTTCCGGCTAGGTCAGTTATACTCCGACCGATCGCTCTGGGCCTGACCAAATTTTGAGGGCGGTGTGAAAGCACGTTCGATCGGTCGCTGGGTACGGTCTCTGCGACCGTACCCAGCGCCCGAACCTTGGTGTGAAAGCAGTATTAGACTCTTTCATCAGAGCACTTGTAGGATTTTTTTCGCGAAAATCATAGGCAACGGTGTAAAACGGAAACGCTCATCCCGATGAGCGGTGATCACTTGAACAAAACTGCACATGAATGCGCAAGTAAAAGATTTGCAGATGACGTCATGCGAATATGGAGCGTGTGTTTGCAAACCCATGGATTGGATGGCTCAAATTTTTGTGTTCACTTTATCGTGAAAAAATAAATCATAGTGTCCTTTAGGAAGAAGACGCCACGCTACGCCGAATGTGCGTGAAATATTCATGGCAATAAACCCCATATTACATGAAAATCCATTCATGTGCTGGGTTATGTCAGAAAAATATAGAAGGGCTGTTTTTCCAAGGATCTCTTCCCGAAACCTTCAATAATTGAAAAAAAATAGAGATAACTAATCTTTATATTTTCAGACAAGAATGTTCGTTAAGACTGTGGTTCGTGTGTGGGAAATTTCAAGTCATAATTCGCAAAAACAGCGGCACAATCGTACTTTCAATTTGTGTTTGTTTATTTTTGGGCTTTTTTTTTTGGGTTTGTTTGTTTGTTTTTTGCAGGTCGCATGTTCGCTCACCGCTAAATAACGGTTGGTAATTCAAGATAAAACCCACGATATAAATGAGATGTTAATTGCACCGTAGTAGCCCCGTGCCTGATATAAAGTGTTTGAGTAAAAGAAAGGCAGATCGTATTAAAGTGCGGTAGATGAAAAATGAGAGAACATAGCTAGGGATCATGGTGAAAGCAGGAAATGGGACCAGTTAGGGATTGGAGGAGGAAAAGGTAAACAGGTAATATACAGAGTTAAACAGAAGACAATCACCTCTGCAATATTAGGAACTGAATAAGAAACGAAAACAGAGCAAATGAAAGGAAAGGAAATACAGGGTATATTGCACATTATTATACAAAGAGAGATACGTAAAAAGAAATGCACAAAACTAGTCGAGAGTGGTGCGCATCGAAAAATGGGGGAGAAAGGCAGTTTTCTCCAGCAATGCTATTTTCTTTTCATAAAGGGTTGTCCTTCGTATAAAGAAATATCGTGGAGGACGTGGGAGGTGGGAATTGGAGTAGGTGTTCGAGAGAAAACATCTCTTTATTAATAGGTCACATGTAGGCCTAACTAAATTTATTTCCCCACTAACACTAATCAGGTAATGTTCTTACAACCACCACCCCCACCCGCGCTTCAGAAAGGTGGTTTTCTTTATTCTGCCAAGGGCTTATTTTTGAAAACTCCTGCATCCTATTTTTTCTCTCCCCCCCAAGTTTACTGTTTTAGTACTTTGATTCTCTATTATAAGGGAAATGTTTATCTCCCTTTGTTTCTCTGATACGAGAGAGAGAGAGAGAGGGGGGGGGGAGGGTCAGGGAGAAAGGAGGATGGAATATCGAGAGAGGGGCAGATGAAGAAAGAAGAAAAATGGGGACTGCAGAATGGACCAAGAAAATAGAAAATGAGCACGCTGAGGGCTAGGTGAACTAGGTAGAAAACTGACTTCCAAAAAATTATTGTCTGAGTGTGTGTCCACGCCATTTCTGTGAATGCTGCGGGATGGCAAAACAAATATTTTCCATTCCGGGAGTGGAGGCCGGTCGTTTTATCCTAGTAAATGAAATAGATTTCATTATCGTGAAGGCATGCAATTCCTTTTTTGGCAGTTACTTACACCCTATTTTCGAATCTCGGAAAATGAATCGTCGGAAAAAACCACCATCAAAATTACGAAAATTAACGTAACCATTATTTCACTCGTACTTCTTCCCATGATCTTCACAGGATATTTCATCTGCTACTTCATTCTGTATTATTCCGTAATACTTAAAAAGTGCAATTGCACAAGAGTAAAATTGGGGCAGATTCAGGGTTATCACAATCCTCCAATTATGTAAAGGTACAAATATTTTTTAAACCTTTCCAAAATTTACTTTTTCATGCCTGCAGGCGCATATCTCATCGACGATAAGGAGAAAGGGGCATCAGTCATATTCTCCATGT